>CM031595.1:183429949-183447449 GCA_018398815.1 Conus ventricosus
GTGTTTCTCAGGTCTAATTTCCACCAGATGTTCCCTGTTTCCCCGTGATTCGTCAGGTCTACATTTCCACCAGATGTTCCTGTTTCCCGTGTTCGTCAGGTCTACATTTCCACCAGATTCTTCCTTACCACTACATGATGAAGACAGATAGAGAGAGACAGTCAAAGAGAGACAGAGCGGCAGAGAGACTGGCTGTACCTGCAGGTGGTGGAGGGAAAAAGGACAGTGGGACAGAGCGGCAGAGAGACTGGCTGTACCTGCAGGTGGTGCGGAGGGAAAGGACAGACAGAGCGGCAGAGAGACTGGCTGTACCTGCAGGTGGTGTGGGGGAAAGGAGAGACAGAGCGGCAGAGAGACTGGCTGTACCTGCAGGTGGTGGGGGGAAAGGAGAGACAGAGCGGCAGAGAGACTGGCTGTACCTGCAGGTGGTGGGGGGAAAGGAGAGACGGCGGCAGGCAGAAAAGGGGAGACTGGCTGTACCTGCAGGTGGTTGGAGGGAAAGGAGAGACAGAGCGGCAGAGAGACTGGCTGTACCTGCAGGTGGTGGGAGGGAGAAGAGAGACAGCAGCGGCAGAGAGAACTGCTGTACCTGCAGGTGGTATGGGAGGAAAGGAGAGACAGAGCGGCAGAGAGACTGGCTGTACCTGCAGGTGGTGCGGAGGGAAAGGAGAGACAGAGCGGCAGAGAGACTGGCTGTACCTGCAGGTGGTGTGGAGGGAAAGGGGACTGAGGTGGGTCGGCAGAAGAGGGACTGCTGACCGCCGTTGTGGTTGCGGAGATGAGAAAAGTGCTCGGTGACTGTGCGAAACGCCAGGCAGGGCTGCTCATCGTGAAGGTAGATGAGATGATCAGAGTTATGCATGACTGTCTGCAGTGTTGATGACAGCATGATGATGAGATGAGATGTGTGGTGATGATGATGATTGAATACTCCAGGCATGATGCATATGATGATCGTGAAGGTCATGATGATGATGATGATGATGTGGTGATGCGATGATGATGATGATGATGATGATGATGATGATGATGATAGATGATGATGATGCGATGATGATGATGATGATGATGATGAGATGATGATGATGATGATGTGATGAGTGAAATGAAGCGATGAATGAAGATAGATGCGTAATGATGATGAATGATGATGATGATGCGATGAACAGAGATGGATGATGGTGATGATGATGATGATGATGATGATGAGATGATGATGAACGACGATGAGATGATGATGATGAACGATGGCGGTAATGATGGATGATGATGATGATGATGATGATGATGATGATGATGATGATGATGATGGGTTATGATGATGATGACTTGCGTCTGGATTTAAACCTTGAATTTGAATTCCTCTATAGCACTGTACTCGACACAGTCTGCCGGATAAGGCCCTTGAGAGTGCTTGGGCTGTTGACATGACCTGATCTTAATGGCATCCTACCAATGCTAAATGATGGTCACCACCACTGCAGACAACAGTATCAACATCAATCGACAAGACTATGACCATAGTAATAATGCTGCTGCTGCGGTTGTGGTGGTGGTGGTGGGGGTGGTGGTGTGCTGCTGCTGCTGCTGCTGCTGCTGCTGCTGATGATGATGATGATGAAATGATGATGATGATGATGATGAGATGATGATGATGAATGATGATGATGATGATGATGAATGAATGATGATGATGGTGATGATGATGATGATGATGATGAATGATGATGATGATGATGATGGTGATGAATGATGATGATGATGATGATGATGATGATGAATTATGATGATGATGAGTGGTGATGAATGATGAATGATGATGGTGATGATGATGATGTGGTGATGATGAATGATGATGTGATTATGATGTGATGATGAATGATGAATGATGATGATGATGATGATGGTGATGATGAATGATGATGATGATGATGATGATGGTGATGATGAATGATGATGATGATGATGATGATGATGATGATGATGATGGTGATGAATGATGATGAATATGAATGATGATGATGATGATGATGATGACGAATGATGATGATGATGATGATGAGGATGATGATGAATGATGATGATGATGATGATGATGATGGTATGATGAATGATGATGATGATGGTGATGATGATGATGGATGATGATGATGACGATGATGATGATGATGAAGATGATGATGATGATGATGATGATGAATGATGATGATGATGATGATGATGATGATGAATGATGATGATGATGATGATGATGATGAAAGATAATGATGATGGTGATAGCCCTGCCTAGCATTTAAAACTACACATGTAGTTACAAAACGCTTGTTTTTCTTTTCAAGAAATGACATGGAGCCCACGGCAAATCTAAGATTCTAAATATCCTTTATTGTTTGGTTGGTTGGGTTTTTTTTTCCTGGAAAATACACTGGGTGCAAGAGAGTGTAAAGTGTTTTTGTGGGCGCTTGAAACTGTTGGGGCGTTATGGTGGGCGCAAGAGAGTCTTAACACCAACACATCAATGTTTCGAGTCTCTACAATCACTATGCCTCTGACATTTCGGTTGAGATGATCATAAATTGCTAAATGCCAACCTTTCCTTCGTATTTTATTACGGTGATCACTATAACATTAACATTTCTATATTAATTTACCTTTTGTGATTTCACAATATCTGAAGATAGAGTTTACCTTCAATACTGCTACAACCAAAATTCGCTCTATGATCACGTCCACATTTGTTTTAAATCTCTGTTCTACGAAATATTTCATGACACTTCATCTCGAGTATATTAATCATTTCAATGAGCTATCCTCTATCACTGTAATACCAAAGGGTTAAAACGATCGTGATAACTTCAATATTTCTATCTACTTTACCTCTATGATGGTACAATATTATCTTTTTAACACTTAAAAAAAAAAACATTTCTGTATATCACCCACGCTCTCCATCAATTACACTCCTGAAAACTCGTTTACTCGCCTTCCCCCCCACTCCCTCCCCCTTACCCTCCTCCCTCTCCCTTGCACCCACCTCATTCAACGTCCCCGTCCCCTCCCCTCCCCCTTCACCCACCCAAAAAACCTGATTGCCAAACGTGGAAGATCTACGACCAGCGATCAAAGACTTGACAGTTCAATACGTTCACCCCGCACGTGCCGCTCGCACGTCTAAGCAAAGGAAATTGCGCGCGCGCGCGCGCGCGCGCGCGCGCGTGTGTGTGTTGTGTGTGTGTGTGTGTGTGTGTGTGTGTGTGTTGTGAAATCGACTATGTCACCGCGCGCGCGCCTCTGTTGGTTGTGGTGTGTGTGTGTGTGTGTGTGTGTGTTGGTGTGCGTGCGTGTGTGTGTGTGTGTGTTGTGTGTGTGTGTGCGTGTCGTGTGTGTGTGAGTGTGTGAGAGGAGGGAGTGTGTGGTTAGAGAGAGAGAGAGAGAGAGAGAGAGAGAGATCATTTTCAAATTCGCAAACTTTTCTTTACCACCGTCACGCCTCTCGTGAACTGTTTGTTCAGGTTGGACAAATATCATGTACCATTCTGTCCCCTGTCACAGATCGCCTCCCCACCCCACCCCTCCCTCCACCCACCCCTCTCTCTCTCTCTCTCACACACACACAACACACACACACACACACACACAGCTGCCGGGTGGAGAAACGCCCCCATACATTGACGGAATGCAAACAATCCGGCCAGGTATTGGCAGGTCGGGTGGACAGGAGAGGGGAGGAGGGGGGGGGGCGAGGGGGGCTGGACGGAGGAGTGGGGGGGGACGGACGATGTCGGCGCGGCGTCGTAAAACCTTGAGTTTTTGGGAGGTGGGATTATGGGGGTATTACTCCACCCCGCGCACTCATTTGCACTCCGCGCGCCGCACAGCTGGCGGGTGGTTTTGTGGTTTGAAAGGGAGGAGTAGTGGTCTTTTGTGGTGGTGGTGGTGTGGTGAAAGAGGTGGTTGTTTGTGGGTTGGGGATGAGGGGGGGGGGAGATGAGGAGGGATGCGAAAGGGGCGACAATCATCAAAGACTTTAGACAAAACACAGTTTTTGCAACCATGTGAAGCAACGTGTGTGGCGGGTAGGGGGGGGGGTAAGGAAGGGGTGGGGGCGAGTAAGATGTAATGAGGAGGGGTCGGGTGAACGGGTTTGGGATGGCGACGTCACAGACAGATCAGATCTCTCTCTCTCTCTTCTCTCTCTCTCTCTCTGGTTTTCACATTATGGATCAATCGCAAATGCAGGAGTTGTCTTTCTTGACTTGAAAAAAGGCGTTCGATCTTGGTTGATCTTTCTGTTCCTTAAAGAAATTGTCTGTCTGTTTGAATCCATACCTCAATAGTTTCACCATTGCAATTTGGGTACTGAATGACAGAACTAAGTCTGTGCTGCTAAAAGCAGAACCTCCTCTACAGACTTCGTCAAACGTTGAGCCCCCACAAGATTCAGTGCTAGGCCTCCTCCTTTTCCCTGCATCTTTATCAATGATCTACCATTATCCAAAATCAGATGGGGAGAAAAAAGCTGATAAAAAATGAAACACATTTACTAACTCTAAACGCTTCGATCATTGATAGAATTTGCTGGATCTCAAAAGCATATTCCCGTCAGTCCTACAATTTAAAAAGAAGTGTTAGTGGTTCTGCAAGGCATATGGACAAACAGATTGCAGGATAATATTCTGTTTGTTCATATGTCTTTCCTGTCATCAGTTTTGTCCATATGTCTTGTCCTGTAATCTGTCCATATTGTCTTGTCCTGTCATTTGTTTGTCCATATTGTTCTTGTCTTGTACTGTCACTGTTTGTCCATATTGTCCCTTTTCCTGTCATCTGTTTGTCCATATTGTCCCCGTCATCCCGTTTGTCCATCTATCCCTTTTTCTGTCATTTTGTTCACATTTGTCCATATTGTCTTGTTCTGTCACTGGTTTGTCCATATTGTCTTGTCCTGTCATCTGTTTGTCCATATTGTCTTGTCCTGTCATCTGTTTGTCCATATTGTCCCTTGTCCCCGTCATCTGTTTGTCCATGCTGTCTTGTCCTGTCATCTGTTCACATTGTCCAAAATTGTCTTGTCCTGTCAAACTGTTTGTCCATGCTGTCTTGTCCTGTCATCTGTTCACATTGTCCCATAAATTTTCTTCCCCCTTCATCTGTTTTTCCATATTGTCTTTTCCTGTCATCTGCTTTTTCCATAATTTTTTTTAATTGTCTTGTCCTGTCCCTCAGTTTGTCCATAGTGTCTTGTCCTGTCATCTGTCCATATTGTCTTGTCCGTCATCTGTTTGTCCATGCTGTCTTGTCCTGTCATCTGTTCACATTGTCCATATTGTCTTGTCCTGTCATCTGTTGTCCATGCTGTCTTGGTCCTGTCATCTGTTCACATTGTCCATATTGTCTTCTCCTGTCATCTGTTTGTCCATGTTGTCCTTGTTCTGTCATCTGTTTGTCCATATTGTCTTGTCCTGTCATCTGTTTGTCCATGCTGTCTTGTCCCGCATCTGTTTCCATATTGTTTCTGTCATCTGTTTGTCCATATTGTCTCTTCATCTGTTTGTCCATAGTGTCCCTTTTTCGTCACCCGTTTGTCCAATTGTCCAGTCATCTGTTTGTCCATAGTGCTTGTTCTGGGCATCTGTTTGTCCATAGTGTCTTGTTCTGTCATCTGTTTTTGTCCATATTGTCCTGTCCCTCTGTTTGTCCATAATTTTCCTGTCATCTGTTTGTCCATAGTGTCTTGTTCGTCATCTGTTTGTCCACATTGTCTTGTCATCTGTTTGTCCATGCTGTCTTGTTCTGTCATCTGTTTGTCCATGCTGTCTTGTCCGTCATCTGTTTTTTCCATATTGTCTTTTTCTGTCATCTGTCCATATTGTCTTGTCCTGTCATCTGTTTGTCCATACTGTCCTGTCATCCCTTTTTTCCATATTGTTCTGTCATCTGTTTTTTCCATATTGTCCTGTCATCTGTTTGTCCATATTGTCTTGTCTGTCATCTGTTTGTCCATATTGTTCTGTCATCTGTTTGTCCATATTGTCCTGTCATCTGTTTGTCCATATTGTCTGTCATCTGTTTGCCATATTGTCCTGTCATCTGTTTTGCCATATTGTCTTGTTTCATCTGTTTGCCCCTATTGTTCTGTCATCTGTTTGTCCATATTGTCCTGTCATCTGTTTGTCCATATTGTTCTGTCATCTGTTTGTCCATATGTCTTGTCCTGTCATCTGTCCATATTGTCTTGTCCTGTCATCTGTTTGTCCATATTGTCTTTTCCTGTCACTGTTTGTCCATATTGTCTTGTCCTGTCATCTGTCCATATTGTCTTGTCCGATCATCTGTTTGTCCATATTGTCTTGTCCTGTCATCTGTTTGTCCACATTGTCTTGTCCTGTCATCTGTTTGTCCATATTGTTCTGTCATCTGTTTGTCCATATTGTCTTGTCCTGTCATCTGTTTGTCCATATTGTTCTGTCATCTGTTTTGCCATATTGTTCTGTCATCTGTTTGTCCATATTTTCTTGGGCTTGTTCTGTCATCTGGGTTTGTCCATATTGTTCTGTCATCTGTTTGTCCATATTGTCTTGTCTTGTCCTGTCATCTGTTTTTTCCATATTGTCTCGTCCTGTCATTTGTCCATAGTGTCTTGTTCTGTCATCTGTTTGTCCATATTGTCTTGTCCTGTCATCTGTTTGTCCATATTGTCTTGTCCTGTCATCTGTTTTTTCCATATTGTCTTGTTCTGTCATCTGTTTTCCATGCTGTCTTGTCCCGTCCCTCTGTTTGTCCATATTGCCCATATTTTTTTGCAGAACCATTTTAAAATTCGTTTTATTTTGTTTCAATTTCCACTTTAAATCACCTAACATTGAAACAAAATCGTAGATTAGCAATTCTAAGCCAACGAAATAATTTCTACTGTCCGTGTATCCAAAAGTTTTGAGAAACATGCCCACAATACTTTACTTAAAATTGTCTAACAACACAAGCTCTTTCATCTCCTGCCATTTCGATTTCGCCACCATCACTCCTCCGATAGTCTGCTGGAACTGGTTTCTTCGATAAGAACTTTTTAGTTGTTTGTCAGTTTTTTGATTGTTTGATTGTTTGTTTGTTTGTTTGTTGGTGGTGGTGTTTTTTTTTTTTTGTTTGTTTGTTTTTTGTTGTTTATTTTTTTTTTTGGGGGGGGGGGTGGGACCACCGCACTTTTAGAAACGAAACTGAGTGGGAATGAAACTGAGTGGGAATGCTCCAAAAATCTTCCCGTGTGCTTTTAAAGATTTCAAGTCGGATCGTTGAACCATCTTGAGTCGCTTTCTTAAAAGGTAATAAGATTAGCTCGCTTCAGGAATACGATCGTGGATCCGATCTTGAGTCTGCTTTCTGTTGATGTTTGTAATTAATGATCAGCTGAGTCTGCTTTCTGGAGATATTGTAAATGATCAACTGATGCGCTTATCACACAAGCTTGAGTCTGTTTTCTGTTGATATTCATAAAAGTTAAGCTGATGCAGATGCCGCATAATCTTGAGTTTTTTGTGTTGATGTTTGTAAATGACTATCTAATGCACATACCACACAATCGTGAGTCTGTTTTCTGTTGAGATTCGTAAAGATCAACTAATTCGCATATCACCTCATGAGGTCACGATGTGTTTTGTAAACTGTTGTTTACGCGGTCACTAAAGATTAATAGAGTAGACATTCCACCAGAAAAGCCTATGTCTAGAAGGTTGATCAAAATCAAGGACCTTAACTCCACGCAGTTAGCCTTGCGATTTGAACACATTGAAACAGCGGCTCATTGCGGTGGAGATAATCAAACTTCTTTGTATTTCATGAGTGAAAGAACAGCCATTTCCAAGGAAAAATGATCTAAACAAACACTTTCCACAAACAACTCATAGTCTTATAAATTGTTTAAGTTTGTAAAATACAAAAAAAATTGTTAGAGTTAATCCGATGAAATTGTTAGCCGAGTTTAGGTCTCAAAAGGGAAAAAACCGTGTGATAGATGTTTGACCAGGCATACAAACTGAAAATTCGTTAACGGACGGTGACTTCGGTGCTCATGTAGACAATTCTCTTCGTCCTTCAAGGGTGCCATGATCATTCGCACCCGAGTACAACCTTTCATTTAGGTGTGTGGTGCTGTTCGGCCATGGTGGTTAGCAATTCTGTTGTGTCTTCATGGTGTGGTCATGCTGTTTGCACATCTGTTGTATCTCTTGTCATCCTTTCTGTGGAGTGTCACATTCATGTCTAAGCCAACCCTAGAATCAAGTTTTTAATACTGAATCTCAGCCAATTTGCATCTAATATTATTAACCTCAAAACTATTTCCAAGAAAAATATAAACCAGGCCTTCCGCTCCCCACTACCATTCCCCCTCTCTAGTGTGTTAATGTTGTTCGATAAATTTGTTCGATACAATCATGATGATTATGTTTGCGAGTTTTAGAGTTCAAAAAGGGAAAAAACCGTGTGATAAGATGATTTGACCACGAGTACGCACTGATTCTCCAATGCAGCCTTTCTTCTTTCGCACCATCTGTTAGCAATTCTCTTCTCATCCTTCAAGGTGTGTCATGCTCTATTGGCACCATCTGTTAGCAATTCTCTTCTCATCCTTCAAGTGTGTCATCATTGCAGTCCTTGAAGCCAACCCTAGAGAACGTAAGTCTTAAGAAATGAATATCACCAATTTGCGATCCTAATTACATTATCAGATTCTTCTCCCACGTCCTCCCAACTTCCCCTCCCGTCCCTTCCGCGTCCCCACTCCCACTCCCCCCTCTCTCGTTGCCTAATCCTACTGTACTATGTTTCACTATCATTCCCGATCCCTGTGGCAGAATTAGTGGTTGTCGCAGCACTGTTTCTGGCAGCAACAGCAGCAGCAGCAGCAGCACATGCCGCAGAATAAGCAAGAGCAGTAGCAGCGGCTACAGCAGCCGTAGTAGTAGAAGCAGCAGCAGCAGTAGCAGTAGAAATATTAGCAGTATCATTGTTGCTGTTTCTCACTTTGATGCTATTGACATCCTAAAGGTATAACCTTTTGCTTTTTACTAAAACTTAACAGTATCTCAAAGAGGATTACAAGACTTGGCCTCGCCTAAAATCTTCACTCCTCAGTGACAAAAGTTTTCTCTCCTCTCTCTCTCTCTTCTCTCTCTCCTCTCTCTCTCTCTCTCTCTCTCTCTCTCTCACACACACACACACACACACACACACACACACACACACACACACACACCACACACACACACACACACACACCATCAACAGTGCGAAACGTTGAAAAAAGCAAGAGAAGCGAGTCACGACAAAATGTTATACTCAGGCACATACTGACCTCGTTAACCCTTTGCCCCCCCCCCTCTACGTCCAGTGCTCATGGTTGACAATGCTTGCTTGCTGAGTTGACGGCAGTGAGTTCGAACCCCTGGTGGGACTGGATTTTTTCCAGCTTGAAACCCCTCTCTGTCCACCCAACAGTGTATGGGCACTTGACCCTACCTCTGTCCACCCAAACAATGTATGGGTACTTGACCCTCTCTGTCCACCCAACCCAGTGTATGGGTACTTGACCCTCTCTGTCCACCCAACGGGGCGTGAACATGAGGCACTTGACCCTCTCTGTCCACCCAACACTGTATGGGTACTTGACCCTCTCTGTCCACCCAACAGTGTATGGGTACTTGACCCTCTCTGTCCACCCAACAGTGCATGGGCACTTGACCCTCTCTGTCCACCCAACAGTGTATGGGTACTTGACCCTCTCTGTCCACCCAACAGTGCATGGGCACTTGACCCTCTCTGTCCACCCAACAGTGTATGGGTACTTGACCCTCTCTGTCCACCCAACAGTGTATGGGTACTTGACCCTCTCTGTCCACCCAACAGTGTATGGGTATTTGATCCAGTTCAGGGAGGTAGACTGAAGGCGGCCGAAGGCAAAAGATGGCCTATACCTTCCATTATTGCCTATACCTTCCATTATTGCCTATACCTTCCATTATTGCCTATACCTTCCAATCATTGCCTATACCTTCCATCATTGCGTGCCCCTTACACGGTTCTCCTCTGACACTTCATTGCCCACACTGCCCATAGGCTGTGAGATCATTGCCCACACGGCCCATAGGCTGTGAGATCATTGCCCACACGGCCCATAGGCTGTGAGATCATTGCCCACACGGCCGATAGGCTGTGAGATCATTGCCCACACTGCCCATAGGCTGTGAGATCATTGCCCACACTGCCCATAGGCTGTGAGATCATTGCCCACACTGCCCACAGGCTGTGAGATCATTGACCACACTGCCCACAGGCTGTGAGATCATTGCCACACTGCCCACACGCTGTGAGATCATTGCCACACTGCCCACAGGCTGTGAGATCATTGCCACACTGCCCACAGGCTGTGAGATCATTGCCACACTGCCCATAGGCTGTGAGATCATTGCCAACACGGCCCATAGGCTGTGAGATCATTGCCACACGCCGATAGGCTGTGAGATCATTGCCTACACGGCCCATAGGCTGTGAGATTTAATCTCGCCAGGATGGGGAGAGCATTGAAAATCACCATGCAGAAAATATGGTTTCTACGAGGATGAAATTTCAACGGAGAGAGAGAGAGAGAGAGAGAGAGAGAGAGAGAGAGAGAGAGAGAGAGAGAGAGAGAGAGAGAGACAGACAGACAGACGACAGACAGAATAAATGGCGTATAACGAATGCGTTCAGAGGTATCAATGAAATAAGAGATAGGAGAACAGCGAAGGGAGGCAAGTTTGCAGGGCGGGAAGGAGGGGCGGTGAGAGGGGAGGGGAGTGGTGGGTAAGGGGGTAACAAGCTGATTTGTGAGGTGCAAGGGTTAAAGAGGAAGAGGCTGAGGAAGGTGGGGGAGTCAATTATTCTGGTATGGCCGCAGGGCGAAAGGCTGCTCACGTGGAGTGTCAACTGCAGCAGATAGGAAGCGGCAAGCGGAGAGATGTGGGATGTAATAAAGATGGCTACCCTGTGATGACGTGGTTGGGGAGGAAAGGTCCGGCGAACTGCTCCCAGTCGATAAATTAGCGCCCTTAATCACCGGATGCACGGGAGTCATAAACAGATTCCGGGTGTCGTTTGACAGCAAGGTGGCAGTATCAGAATGATTAATTTTGATTTACGACTTCGGGGAATTCTGTCACGTGTGGATTTTTGCCCCGGTCGTTGAATAATTTACATTTTAAAAAATGTTTACTGCATAAGGGGAAAGCCTAAAAGCAGTCTGATTGAGAGCACGTCGTAGATCCTTCAAGCAAAGTTTGAGGAGAACAGTGAAGTTTAAAAAGAAACATTTGCCGGGGTCAAGGCGGCTTTGTGTCCGCCTAGCGCGGGTCACTAATCGTTGCACATGTTCAACTCATCCACGACGAACCACGGTGAAAAATAAATGACAAAACCCCTAAACTGTTCTGGGGGACCTACTTTATAGAGGAGGCACTTATCAACTATTTCCACATCGAACCACGGTGCAAACCAAATGACAAAACCCCAAACTGTCTGGTGACCTGGCTTTATAGAGGAGGCACTTATCAACTAGTCCACATCGAACCACGGTGCAAACCAAATGACAAAACCCCAAACTGTCTGGTGGACCTGGCTTTATGGAGGAGGCACTTATCAACTAGTCCACATCGAACCACGGTGCAAACCAAATGACAAAACCCCAAACTGTCTGGTGGACTGGCTTTATGGAGGAGGCTCGAGGGTCCCTGTCTTACACATGAACTGAACGTGCTGATCAGCTCTGAGTTTCCTGCCTAATATGCGTATCCCTCTACAGACTCGTTCGCACACATTGACATCGTTAGATAAATTACACTGAACCGGCTCTCTAAGGTGACAGGGATCAGCAGTAGTTCATCAACAACTGCCTTACAATTCTCGGAGGTCACGAAAGTCAACGATTATGTTGAAATTCACAGAGATCACAGCAATGGTAAACAATGTCTGAAAATTCACAGTGATCACTGCCGGCTACAAATTAATTATCTTGAATCAAAAGCGATCACCAATGATGCACAGCGATCACTGTACTGACTCAGGGATATTCTGAGGGTGTTCAATGGTGCCAGTCTGATGGTGTTGAGTGGTGCCAGTCTGATGGTGTTGAGTGGTGCCAGTCTGATGGTGTTGAGTGGTGCCAGTCTGATGGTGTTCAATGGTGCCAGTCTGATGGTGTTCAATGGTGCCAGTCTGATGGTGTTGAGTGGTGCCAGTCTGATGGTGTTGAGTGGTGCCAGTCTGATGGTGTTCAGTGGTGCCAGTCTGATGGTGTTGAGTGGTGCCAGTCTGATGGTGTTGAATGGTGCCAGTCTGATGTGTTCATGGTGCCAGTCTGATGGTGTTCAATGGTGCCAGTCTGATGGTGTTCAGTGGTGCCAGTCTGATGGTGTTGAGTGGTGCCAGTCTGATGGTGTTGAGTGGTGCCAGTCTGATGGTGTTCAATGGTGCCAGTCTGATGTGTTCAATGGTGCCAGTCTGATGGTGTTCAGTGGTGCCAGTCTGATGGTGTTCAATGGTGCCAGTCTGATGGTGTTCAGTGGTGCCAGTCTGATGGTGTTCAATGGTGCCAGTCTGATGGTGTTGAGTGGTACCAGTCTGATGGTGTTCATGGTGCCAGTCTGATGGTGTTCAATGGTGCCAGTCTGATGGTGTTGAGTGGTGCCAGTCTAATGGTGTTGAGTGGTGCCAGTCTGATGGTGTTTAATGGTGCCAGTCTGATGGTGTTCAGTGGTGCCAGTCTGATGGTGTTCAATGGTGCCAGTCTGATGGTGTTCAGTGGTGCCAGTCTGATGGTGTTCAATGGTGCCAGTCTGATGGTGTTAATGGTGCCAGTCTGATGGTGTTGAGTGTGCCAGTCTGATGGTGTTGAGTGGTGCCAGTCTGATGGTGTTGAGTGGTGCCAGTCTGATGGTGTTGAATGGTGCCAGTCTGATGGTGTTTCAGTGGTGCCAGTCTGATGGTGTTCAATGGTGCCAGTCTGAGGGTGTTCATGGTGCCAGCCTGATGGTGTTCAATGGTGCCAGTCCGATGGTGTTGAGTGGTGCCATCTGATGGTGTTCAGTGGTGCCATCTGATGGTGTTCATGGTGCCAGTCTGATGGTGTTCAATGGTGCCAGTCTGATGGTGTTGAGTGGTGCCAGTCTGATGGTGTTCAATGGTGCCAGTCTGATGGTGTTAAATGGTGCCAGTCTGATGGTGTTGAGGGTGCCAGTCTGATGGTGTTGAGTGGTGCCAGTCTGATGGAGTTCAATGGTGCCAGTCTGATGGTGTTGAGTGGTGCCAGTCTGATGGTGTTGAGTGGTGCCAGTCTGATGGTGTTCAATGGTGCCAGTCTGATGGTGTTCAGTGGTGCCAGTCTGATGGTGTTCAATGGTGCCAGTCTGATGGTGTTGAGTGGTGCCAGTCTGATGGTGTTCAATGGTGCCAGTCTGATGGTGTTCAATGGTGCCAGTCTGATGGTGTTGAGTGGTGCCAGTCTGATGGTGTTCAATGGTGCCATCTGATGGTGTTGAGTGGTGCCAGTCTGATGGTGTTCAATGGTGCCAGTCTGATGGTGTTGAGTGGTGCCAGTCTGATGGTGTTCAATGGTGCCAGTCTGATGGTGTTCAATGGTGCCAGTCTGATGGTGTTGAGTGGTGCCAGTCTGATGGTGTTGAGTGGTGCCAGTCTGACGGTGTTGAGTGGTGCCAGTCTGATGGTTTCAATGGTGCCAGTCTGATGGTGTTGAGTGGTGCCAGTCTGATGTGTTCAATGGTGCCAGTCTGATGGTGTTGAGTGGTGCCAGTCTGATGGTGTTCAATGGTGCCAGTCTGATGGTGTTCAATGGTGCCAGTCTGATGGTGTTGAGTGGTGCCAGTCTGATGGTGTTGAGTGGTGCCAGTCTGATGGTGTTGAGTGGTGCCAGTCTGAGGGTGTTCAATGGTGCCAGTCTGATGGTGTGAGTGGTGCCAATCTGATGGTGTTCAATGGTGCCAGTCTGATGGTGTTCAGTGGTGCCAGTCTGATGGTGTTGAGTGGTGCCAGTCTGATGGTGGTTCAATGGTGCCAGTCTGATGGTGTTCAGTGGTGCCAGTCTGATGGTGTTCAATGGTGCCAGTCTGATGGTGTTCAGTGGTGCCAGTCTGATGGTGTTGAGTGGTGCCAGTCTGATGGTGTTCAGTGGTGCCAGTCTGATGGTGTTCAATGGTGCCAGTCTGATGGTGTTTAATGGTGCCAGTCTGATGGTGTTCAATGGTGCCAGTCTGATGGTGTTCAGTGGTGCCAGTCTGATGGTGTTGAGTGGTGCCAGTCTGATGGTGTTCAATGGTGCCAGTCTGATGGTGTTGAGTGGTGCCAGTCTGATGGTGTTCAGTGGTGCCAGTCTGATGGTGTTCAGTGGTGCCAGTCTGATGGTGTTCAGTGGTGCCAGTCTGATGGTGTTGAGTGGTGCCAGTCTGATGGTTTCAATGGTGCCAGTCTGATGGTGTTCAATGGTGCCAGTCTGATGGTGTTCAGTGGTGCCAGTCTGATGGTGTTGAGTGGTGCCAGTCTGATGGTGTTGAGTGGTGCCAGTCTGATGGTGTCAATGGTGCCAGTCTGATGGTGTTCAGTGGTGCCAGTCTGATGGTGTTGAGTGGTGCCAGTCTGATGGTGTTGAGTGGTGCCAGTCTGATGGTGTTCAGTGGTGCCAGTCTGATGGTGTTCAGTGGTGCCAGTCTGATGGTGTTGAAGTGGTGCCAGTCTGATGGTGTTGAGTGGTGCCAGTCTGATGGTGTTCAGGGGTGCCAGTCTGATGGTGTTGAGTGGTGCCAGTCTGATGGTGTTCAGTGGTGCCAGTCTGATGGTGTTGAGTGGTGCCAGTCTGATGGTGTTCAATGGTGCCAGTCTGATGGTGTTCAATGGTGCCAGTCTGATGGTGTTAAATGGTGCCAGTCTGATGGTGTTGAGTGGTGCCAGTCTGATGTGTTTAATGGTGCCAGTCTGATGTGTTCAATGGTGCCAGTCTGATGGTGTTGAGTGGTGCCAGTCTGATGGTGTTGAGTGGTGCCAGTCTAAATGGTGTTCAGTGGTGCCAGTCTGATGTGTTGAGTGGTGCCAGTCTGATGGTGTTCAATGGTGCCAGTCTGATGGTGTTGAGTGGTGCCAGTCTGATGGTGTTGAGTGGTGCCAGTCTGATGGTGTTTGAGTGGTGCCAGTCTGATGGTGTTGAGTGGTGTCAGTCTGATGGTGTTGAGTGGTGCCAGTCTGATGGTGTTCAATGGTGCCAGTCTGATGGTGTTCAGTGGTGCCAGTCTGATTGTGTTCAATGGTGCCAGTCTGATGGTGTTCAGTGGTGCCAGTCTGATGGTGTTGAGTGGTGCCAGTCTGATGGTGTTCAATGGTGCCAATCTGATGGTGTTCAGTGGTGCCAGTCTGATGGTGTTCAGTGGTGCCAGTCTGATGGTGTTCAGTGGTGCCAGTCTGATGGTGTTGAGTGGTGCCAGTCTGATGGTGTTCAATGGTGCCAGTCTGATGGTGTTGAGTGGTGCCAGTCTGATGGTGTTGAGTGGTGCCAGTCTGATGGTGTTGAGTGGTGCCAGTCTGATGGTGTTCAATGGTGCCAGTCTGATGGTGTTCAGTGGTGCCAGTCTGATGGTGTTCAGTGGTGCCAGTCTGATGGTGTTGAGTGGTGCCAGTCTGATGGTGTTCAGTGGTGCCAGTCTGATGGTGTTGAGTGGTGCCCAGTCTGATGGTGTTCAATGGTGCCAGTCTGATGTGTTCAATGGTGCCAGTCTGATGGTGTTGAATGGTGCCAGTCTGATGGTGTTGAGTGGTGCCAGTCTGATGGTGTTTAATGGTGCCAGTCTGATGGTGTTCAATGGTGCCAGTCTAATGGTGTTGAGTGGTGCCAGTCTGATGGTGTTGAGTGGTGCCAGTCTGATGGTGTTCAATGTGTGCCAGTCTGATGGTGTTGAGTGGTGCCAGTCTGATGGTGTTCAATGGCCAGTCTGATGGTGTTCAATGGTACCAGTCTGATGGTGTTGAGTGGTGCAGTCTGATGGTGTTCCGTGGTGCCAGTCTGATGGTGTTGAGTGGTGCCAGTCTGATGGTGTTCAATGGTGCCAGTCTGATGGTGTTGAGTGGTGCCAGTCTGATGGTGTTGAGTGGTGCCAGTCTGATGGTGTTGAGTGGTGCCAGTCTGATGGTGTTGAGTGGTGCCAGTCTGATGGTGTTCAATGGTGCCAGTCTGATGGTGTTGAGTGGTGCCAGTCTGATGGTGTTGAGTGGTGCCAGTCTGATGGTGTTGAGTGGTGCCAGTCTGATGGTGTTCAGTGGTGCCAGTCTGATGGTGTTCAATGGTGCCAGTCTGATGGTGTTGAGTGGTGCCAGTCTGATGGTGTTCAGGGGTGCCAGTCTGATGGTGTTCAGTGGTGCCAGTCTGATGGTGTTTAATGGTGCCAGTCTGATGGTGTTCAAGGGTGCCAGTCTCATTCAACAAACGCAGGGCACCACCTGCTTGCAAAGAGCAGTGGAGTTGAAGAATCGCGCTCAGGCTGAGGGTTGGACATCCGTCCCTAAAGCCTTCCCTATGTGAACACACTACGCCAGCCACATGGCACAGGCTGACATTTGATGATGCAAGCCACAGATGTGACGGACAGAACAGAAGAAACTCGGGGGAAATGTGTCATATTCTCTGATGTACTGCCAGTTCTCAAGGCAATTCTTATCGCTTAAGACAAAGAAGTGGACGACCTTGCTATGACAGTCTGTGTTGTACTGAAATCTACCGATACACATCTTCATCCCCAAGAATGGATGAGTGAAGTCGGTGACAGACCGAGAAGAGGAAAATAACTACAATGTCTTTCACAAGTTCTCCAGAAGAAATCAAGTGACGGTGCTCCGCTTCAGATGGCCGCTACGTTTTAGTTCCCACGGGTCTACAAGCCCATCAGTGTAATGATGCTGGACATGGTGTGACACTTCAGCCACAATGACGTCGGAACATGCCCCTCACACCTGTCTGGATCCATACACTACAGCCACAATGACGCCATAACATGCCCCTCACATCTATCTGGATCCATACACTACACTACAGCCACAATGACGTCGGAACATGCCCCTCACACCTGCCTGGATCCATACACACAGCCACAATGACGCCATAACATGCCCCTCACACCTGTCTGGATCCATACACTACAGCCACAATGACACCATAACATGCCCCTCACACCTGTCTGGATCCATACACTACACTACAGCCACAATGACGCCGGAACATGCCCCTCACACCTGCCTGGATCCATACACTACAGCCACAATGACGCCATAACATGCCCCTCACACCTGTCTAGATCCATACACTACAGCCACAATGACGCCGGAACATGCCCCTCACACCTGTCTGGATCCATACACTACAGCCACAATGACACCGGAACATGCCCCGGCCCTCACACCTGTCTGGATCCATACACTA
>CM031595.1:183452449-183494949 GCA_018398815.1 Conus ventricosus
TCCAAGACGGTTTTTCCACTTTATGGAATATATCACGCGTATTCAGGATAAACTGGGAGTACGTTTATATGCTTTGCATCTTGTTTTCTTTTTAACCAATCTAGTATGTCTCTAGGGCATGCACTTCAATGAGCATCAAAATATGCTACAGGAGTATATCAATGACTGTCTCTCCGTAGTTCTATCTAGAGTATCAATGAATGTCTATCCGTATTTCTATCTAGAGTACCAATGACTGTCTCTCCGTAGTTCTATCTAGAGTCTCAATGAATGTCTATCCGCATTTCTATCTAGAGTATCAATCAATGTTTATCCGTATTTCTATCTCTCTGTGTAATCAGAGTATACTAAGAAATAAAACACAGACATCATCATGGACACTGGTGCAAACAGAGATAAAAATGTCCATAAGATTGCACAGAGAGGGGGGGGGGGGAGTGAAAGGAGAGAGAGAGAGAGAGGAGAGAGGAGGAGAGGAGGAGGAGAGAGAGAGGAGGGGGAGAGAGAGAGAGAGAGAGAGAGAGAGAGGAGGAGAGAGGAGACGGGGGACAGACAGACAGATATAGTGACAGACAGCTGAATATTCAGAGACAGTGAGAGAGTGAGAGTGGGAATGAAGGGGGAGGGGGTGGAGTCGGAAGGGTTACGATGGGCAGACAAGCGTACATAAAATGACCGACATAAAAGAGACGAACAGAGGAAACCGTGGAGTGACTGGAAATAACAGGGCGATAAAACGTTATGTGCCCATCAAAACACGTCAACAATAGGATGTGTGAACCAGCCTAATATGTCCTTTCTGTTTTACATTAATGCTTGTTTTTTACAGCTCCGAAACAAAACCAAATGATGATGTCATCGCCCGCACAGATTCTCTCTCTCTCTCTCTCTCTCTCTCTCTCTCTCTCTCTCTCTCTCTCTCTCTCTCCCCTCTCTCCCTCTCTCTCTCTCTCTCTCTCTCTCTCTCTCTCTTCTCTCCTCTCTCTCTCTCTCTCTCTCTCTCTCTCTCTCTCTCTCCTCTCTCTCTCTCTCTCTGATAGACGTGCAGTTGATCTGGAACTAGCAGGTTGAGTGAATGGATTTCTTGCTTCCCTTCCCATTCCTCCACCATTGTGCTCACAATAGACAGCATCCTTGATTCCACAATAGACAGCATCTTGATTCCCACAATAGACAACATCCTTGATTCCCCCAATAGACAGCATCCTTGATTCCATCCCACAGCTCCTTGACCATCCTTGATCCAAATAGACAGCATCCTTGATTCCCACAATAGACAGCATCCTTGCATTCCACACTCACATAGACAGCATCCTTGATTCCATCCATCCGACCACATAGCGCTCTCCACAATAGACAGCATCCTTGATTCCCACAACAGACGCACCTGATCCAATAGACAGCATCCTTGATTCCCCCACAATGACAGCATCCCTTTGATTCCCACAATAGACAGCATCCTTGATTCCCACAATAGACAGCATCCTTGATTCCCACAATAGACAGCATCCTTGATTCCATCCCTCCACCACTGCGCTCCACAATAGACAGCATCCTTGATTCCCACAATAGACAGCATCCTTGATTCCCACAATAGACAGCATCCTTGATTCCCACAATAGACAGCATCCTTGATTCCATCCCTCCACCATTGCACTCCACAACAGACAGCATCCTTGATTCCCACAATAGACAGCATCCTTGATTCCCACAATAGACAGCATCCTTGATTCCCACAATAGACAGCATCCTTGATTCCATCCCTCCACCATTGCGCTCCACAATAGACAGCATCCTTGATTCCCACAATAGACAGCATCCTTGATTCCCACAATAGACAGCATCCTTGATTCCACAATCACACTGCCCTCCTGACACCTCCATTGCGTCCACAATAGACAGCATCCTTGATTCCACAATAGACAGCATCCTTGATTCCCACAATAGACAGCATCCTTGATTCCATCCCTCCACCACTGCCCTCCACAATAGACAGCATCCTTGATACACACAATAGACAGCATCCTTGATACACACAATAGACAGCATCCTTGATACACACAACAGACAGCATCCTTGATTCCACAATAGACAGCATCCTTGATTCCATCCCTCCACCATTGCGCTCCACAATAGACAGCATCCTTGATACACACAATAGACAGCATCCTTGATACACACAATAGACAGCATCCTTGATTCCATCCCTCCACCATTGCGCTCCACAATAGACAGCATCCTTGATTCCCACAATAGACAGTGTGACGTTCATTCATAAGCTCGGGTCATTTTCATTGAGAAAATGACGCAATTGATGCATGACGTTTATTTGCTCTGCACTTGTTTTATATTTCTATATCCAAACGACGAAACTAATTGTTAGTTTTTGCTTTAGTGCAGTACGCTTATGATTTCAAACGTTGTGTAGACTTGTATTTGTATTAATAATAAAATAATTTACAATCTTAGAGTGTGGAAAACCATGGTATTGACCAATCATAATTATCGAAATATCAGTTGTTTCTTTCATCCGCGCATGTGCAGTAAGTGTTGGCCGTTGCTTCATACAAACTGAACAACGAAGTTGACAAGAAATTGGCTCGACACGAAAGGTCAATTTTTTCGAAGAAGAAGAAGCCTGTTGAAGGAATCGGTCAAGGCCAGACGAAAGGGGACTGCAGGGCATTCGACAACACCCACAACCTTTGCGGGGAAGGCTCTGACGAGTTTCATCGTCCCGTGGTCAAGTCGATAGCTGTGGCCACTGAAGACTGTGTTGAGGTCAATAGATCGAAACCATTTTTTTCGTGTAGCGCAACAAAATTTATCTCAATATAATCGTATTAAGGCACATTTTACCGGTTCAATAATATTTTGTGCGCGCTGATCATCTAAAATGCTCTAAATTAATTGTTTCAGATTTACCAGTCAACACATATGATTGATTATGGAGCTGTCATTTTCATTTGTTTGCTCTCATCATACCGTGTTGTCATGTATTAATCTATATTATGCAAATTCTATTTCAGTTTCACCGTTGCATACAACCATATTTAGAAGACATGATATTTGTGTGAATGCAGATTTATTATGTGGAGAATAGTAAACGAGTTCAACTTCAAGTTATGAACGAAACATTTTTCTTGGATCTAAATGATCTGTGTAATATGAAGATTAACGCGATTTGATTTAATCTGTTCAGGGATAAATATAATTGTAATTCATTAAGCATTGAGCCTTGGCGAATTACACAATTAAGGCAGATTGGAATATTCGTGTATACTTTTCTTCTTTGTCAACGAGTTATATCGTAAAGCAAACTCTTGAAGGAAATTAATTGTAAATGATAGAGCAAGCTAGTGCAATTGTAAAGTGTGTTTGGAGCGTGTAGTGGGTGGATTAGTGATGTGCCATTATAGTGCAAGACTTAAGACGATCGTTATCTTGCAGGTTCTTTTTCCTTTTCCTCTTTCCGTATCTTTATCTTTATCTTCGTCACGCATCCTCATCCTACGACATTCTTCATTGAGAGGAACGTGTTGGCGTGTCAACGTTGCTGGAATCTGGAGGTGGACTCTGAGCATCAGCGGAACTCTGGAAGACTACAGGATTCCGTGAAGCTGAGTGCCAATCATACAAACACATCCCTCCACATTCAATCACGCTACAACACACTCAGACATTTTATTTTTTTTACAATGCATAACTATATTCTATGTGTATTCTCCGAAAAACATTTTTAGCACGAACGGACAATCGATATTTGTGCTTTTGCATAAACGAAGTGGAGAAGAACAGAAACTTTACTGTTTCAAAGTGAATGTGCATGATTAATTCTTTTGTATGAAATCCATTTCATAAAGAGCAAACGGACATCAGCATTCAAAACAACAAAACGACATCCTCACTGCAGATCATCTTCATCGTTATTCATATTTTATTAAATTTAGTTGTTATTGTCAAAAATCAAACCTCTTGTTCCATCTTTAGAAAGAATGTGAAGGGAGTGGACGAAAGTTTAACTTCCTACAACGGTCTATCATTCTTGTCTGAACATTCAACCATCGTTTATCGAATGGGGCTTTATAAATCCGTCACAACAGCACCCTTGATTCCTTGTTCCAGATTCTAGAAACAGATACATCATACACCGACCAAATGAACGAACATTCATATGTATGAAACAATACATCATACACCGACCAAATGAACGAACATTCATATGTATGAAACAGATACATCATACACCGACCAAATGAACGAACATTCATATGTATGATGAGAAGATCACGAAATCAATTCCATGGTTTGTTCTTAACTGCTAGGAACAGTGACGAAAAAAAAATCAATTGACTTACAGATGGTTAAAACTTGATAGAGGTATACGTGTATCAGGAAGTTATCATTTTGAATGCTCTGGTATCTATGTTGCATTGAAAAAAAAATAAACACTGGCTGATATGGTAGCACATGTTAATTTTATCTGCACGTCAGTTGAAGGACTTAATAATAATCAGTCAGGAAATGCATATGTTGTTTCTTATCAATGGCTATCGTGCAATGTCAGAAATGTTACCGGCAGTGGTGTTGATGTCAATACAGAATGTCAAAAACGTCACCGGCAGTGGTGTTGATGTCAATACAGAATGTCAAAAACGTCACCGGCAGTGGTGCTGATGTCAATAACAGAATGTCAAAACCGTCACCGGCACGGTGCTGATATCAATACGGTATGTCAGAAATATCACCGGCAGTGGTGCTGATGTCAATACAGTATGTCAGAAATGTCACCAGCAGTGGTGCTGATGTCAATACGGTATGTCAAAAATATCACCGGCAGTGGTGCTGATGTCAATACGGTATGTCAAAAATATCACCGGCAGTGGTGCTGATGTCAATACGGTATGTCAAAAATATCACCGGCAGTGGTGCTGATGTCAATACGGTATGTCAAAAATATCACCGGCAGTGGTGCTGATGTCAATACGGTATGTCAAAAATATCACCGGCAGTGGTGCTGATGTCAATACGGTATGTCAAAAATATCACCGGCAGTGGTGTTGATGTCAATACAGTATGTCAGAAATGTCACCAGCAGTGGTGCTGATGATGTCAATATGGTATGTCAAAAATATCACCGGCACGGGTGCTGATGTCAATACGGTATGTCAAAAATATCACCGGCAGTGGTGTTGATGTCAATACAGTATGTCCGAAATGTCACCAGCAGTGGTGCTGATGTCAATACGGTATGTCAGAATCAGTTTCCTTATTTCACACGTGCTCTCCCCCCCCCCCCCCCCCCCCCCCCCCCCTCTCCTCTCTCTCTCTCTCTCTCTCTCTCTCTCCTCTCTCTCTCTCTCTCTCTCTCTCTCTCTCTCTCTCTCATGCAATCTGCATAAATGTGTGTGTGTGTGTGTGTGTGTGTGTGTGTGTGTGTGTGTGTGTGTGTGTGTGTGTGTGTGCAACACTCGCGCGTAAGCACATTTTAGTGTGGAGGGAAGGAAGATCATGCGCGTCTATGTACAGTTTAGCATGCGATTTCACACTATAATCCCGCTCTATGTACAGTTTAGCATGTGGTTTTACAATATAATCCCGCTCTATATACAGTTTAGTATGTGATTTCACAATATAAACCCGTTGTATGTACAGTTTAGCATGTGATTTCACACTATAATCCCGCTCTATGTACAGTTTAGCATGTGATTTCACACTATAATCCGCTCTATGTACAGTTTAGCATGTGATTTCACACTATAATCCCGCTCTAGACAGCCAGGCAGAACAGTTTTCACCTCAGAGTAAACGTGAGGGCAGACTTCAGTTCTCCCCTGGTTCTTTTTTTTTGGGGGGGAGGGGGGGTTAAACTGAGGTCGTAAGCTTGAACGCACGCAGAACAAAGATCTTTCTCACACAGTGCGTGCCATTAACCACTTCAGAGAAGAACACGTCATTGTGTGCTGGTAGGACTAATGACTGAAATAAAAAGTATGCATACTGTTGTCTTTTTAATTTCCATCAGCAAACGTTATTTTCCACTAATCCGAAACTTTAAAAGCGTTTGAGTGTACGACTTAGACTTGGAAAAACAAACAAAAAAAAACAACAAAAAAACAAAGGAAAAGTGAAAGACAGAAAAAAAGTGACGTCACCGACGAAAATGGCGTCATACGTAAACGGAACGAACTGCAAAGGAACAAAATTATAGATAGATGTGCCAGTATTCGAATACGCACCGATTTCAAGCTTGTGGAGCGAGCATGTACA
This sequence comes from Conus ventricosus, assembly GCA_018398815.1. Lineage (NCBI taxonomy): Eukaryota > Metazoa > Mollusca > Gastropoda > Neogastropoda > Conidae > Conus > Conus ventricosus. Next base: position 183,458,720 of record CM031595.1, read on the forward strand.
TACAATGTTGCCTCACAAATTGGTGCTCACCATGCGTGCGGACTGTAAATTGCTCTGTGTTTGGCGAACTGCAACGGCCGCACCCAAACCTCCTTATCTCTGGTATACACATGTGCGTGCGACAGGCGTGGTCAACTCACATGCCGGACAGAGCGCCAGTTGCCATGGAATTGCTGAGATCCACAGATTTGGCAGGTCTGAGAGACCTAGGTGATGTTTCATCTTAAGAAGGTGTCACCACGTGCGTACTGTCCCAGGGATGAAAACTCCTCCGCCGTCTCCGCCGTTATTTTTTCGCATCTCCGCCGAAAGAAAAAGTCTCCGCCGAAAAATTATTCGAAGAATGATGCTCAGAAACGATCTCAACTTGTCTGCACAGCGAATTTCTTCTCTGTCGGCAATGTTCTCAAACGGCATAGTTCTCATTCTGTTTCCTTCCAGTATCATTTCTCATCATGGCGTCGATTCACAGTGAGAGTTTGCCGCCAGTGAGTGCAAACAAAACGAGAAAAAAAAGAAAGAAGTATGTGAACCACTAGAAGACCGAGTGGCAGCAGAAGGACGTGTGTGACCGCAGAGTCGCGGATGTAATAAGAAAACATGACAAAGACGGCGAATTTGAATTGTTTTGCGAGCCTTGCCAAAAACGTGTCTACTTTGGTAGTCGTGGCTTTGTGGCAATCAGAGATCACATCGAGCGTCCCAGTCACCAACAGAAATGTGTGTGTTTCTCACACCATTACAGCATGTTTTCAGATCATTGGGTATGCAACAATCTACGTTTATTTCCAAAGATAGTTTGACTCCTACTCTAAGTACTTCCACTCGTAGAGTCTTCAAAGCAAGGGAAAAACGTCAAAGTGACGAAAAGAATATAAAAGAACAAATGACATCAAAATAAACTGATGTCACAACAGTATTGTGTAACACTTTTCCCTGGTATAATGCAAACGTTTGCTACATTTGTTAAGTGTCTGCTAACAGCCCCCCTATGAAATCCTTTTCCACCAGCCCACTCCCCCCACTACCTATATACTTCCTCTACTCCTCCTCCTTCTCCCCAACCCCCACCCTCACCCACAACACATACCCCACACACTTCGCCCCCTCCTCCCCACCCCCGTCCCCCCCCCCCCCCCCCCCACACACACACACACACAAACACCCCCCCCCCCCCCCCACACACACACACACACACACCACACACACACACACTTGTCAAGAGGGGGGGGGGGGATATGATTAGTTGTAAGAGGGAAGTGGGGGGGGGGGGGGGGGGTACTGTTGTGACATCAGTTTGTTTTTATGTCATTTGTTCTTTTATGTTCTTTTTTGTGTTTAGTGTTTCCTGACGAAGGGTCTAAGGCCCAAAAGCTTCTTTTTTTTTAAAGGACTTCAAAGTAATCATTTTTCATATTGTGTTTATTGAAGTCCAGCAGTCGTTTTCATACATCTGATTTACTTAGTTTGATTTCCCACTCTGATTTACTTATCTACAGGCCTTATTCTTTATGTCCTGAAAGCACTGTTTGTCAAATTTTCTTTAGCTAGAGTTCTGAGGATTCATCATACTAAATCTTTGTCTCAATTGACATAGTTTCTTTCCACATCAGTCTCAGTCTTCATGGTGTTGAAAGCTGTTCTATAGAATGAGTTGTTTAGAAGCAAGAAAGTGATTTGTAAAGATTTTTATGCCATATTTAATACAAAATCTGCTTCAGCTTCAGGGGGCGCCGCCCCCTGACCCCCGCCAGGCTGTTGCCCATGTACCCCACTGGGGGCCCATGGTGAACCCCCAGATCCCCGCCAATCTCCTCTTTTTTTTTTTTTTTAAACTGTTTTCATCCCTGGCTGCACTACGTCTGGCGGGTCAGAGAACCTCAGTGTGCAGGGGTCACAGGCGAATGAATCAATATGTGAATAAATTGTGTAGGATTACAGGCGAGTGAATCAATATGTGAATAAATCAAGAAGAAACCAACAGACCTGTACTGGGAAAAAAAATCGAGGGAATATTAAGCCTGTCCTTTCATTACAAATAGATGATCTTTTTCTCAGAGATCATGGTTCGAGCAAGCAGATCTAGAGAGTTGAATATAGCCTATGATTTGAAGCGCTAGCTGGGATATGAATCGAGATACACACCGTCTGTCTGCACAACCTTTCATGTCCATACTTGTGCATTTTCCTTCTTTCTCTGATTGCATCGTTCGGCTGACTGATAGGGCAAAGTTGTTTAGGGTGTGCCTATCAGCAGCCTCTGTCCCTTGAAAATGGCGGGGTCACTCTCGCTCAACGCGAACTCTAACAAATTACCTCCCTTACAGATGTTCGAATGTCGTCTGTTGGGAAGAGGGTTTCATTTACATTACTTACAGGTGTCTGACCGACAAGCGCATTCACCAGAACCGCTAGTCAGGCCTTGCATGCTTCCTGTGATGGTCTGTGCCATCATTATAGTGTGTGTGTGTGTGTGTGTGTGTGTGTGTGTGTGTGTGTGTGTGTGTGTGTGTGTGTGTTGTTGCTGTTGTTGTTGTTGTTGTTGTGTGTGTGTGTGTTCAGACAGAAAGAGAGAGTTGTGGAGGAAAAATGAAAGGCAGGGGAGGAAATCAAGAGCAGAAAGGTTAACAAATGATTTGTTGTGAGGGGCACAGACACAGTGTACTGTTGTTGTTATCGTTGCTGTGTGCTGTTGTTGTTATCGTTGCTGTTTGTAAGGCGGCAAGGGGGCACAGAAACTGCAAATATTTTGTGACTAAGACCAATACTGGTAACAACAACAACAACAACAACAACAAAAGGGGAAAAAAATAAAGGAACGAAACAAAAAACTGTTCGAGGTCTGTAAGGACCAGGGGATTCTTGTTGTAAACATGGTTACCTTGTGTGGCACTGCTGATGCCAAACTTTGAAGGAGAAGGCATTTTCAGTCCGTGAGGACCTGTTAATGTGTTTCATCTAAGTGTGTCCGTGTTACTTTGGTTTCCAAAGTAGAAAAAATAAATGTGTAATTAGTGTAAAATTTAGATATTCGTTAGAAAGGGGTAACTTTCTTTAATTTTGTCCGACTGGTTGGTTGTCCATCTTGCATGAACGAGAGCCCCGTCTGTCTGAGAAATGCCAAGGTCAAAGAACAGATCCTCTTTTGACGCTGGATCCAGGCATGACGTTTACTAACAGAGAAAATCATTGCCACGAAGGCTATCCCTCTTTAACAAGCATAAATCAACTGAAAGTTGGAACAATGAAACAAGGACGCACAACCTCAAGTTTCGCGCATCTTCATGGATCTTCATACCTTGACTGATGTGGCATGTGTATTCAAAATGTCAACACGCACATTAGACATAAAGTTATCTTCATACCCTGACCGATGTGACATGTGTACATTAGACATAAAGTTATCTTCAAACCTTGACTGATGTGGCATGTGTATTAAAAATGTCAACACGAACATTAGACACAAAGTTATCTTTATTATTTATTGGAAGAAAGGTGTCAGAGTGGTTAAGACGTTCGCCTGCCAATCCAACGTGTGCGAAGTGCGTGGATTCGAGCACTGCCTTTCTCGCCCTTTCTTACCCAGTTTGAATGACAAATCGAGCTGAACGTCAAGTCCATCGGATGGGGACTATAAGCGAGTCGGACCCGTGCACACGTTAAAGAACTCACGGCAGTTGAAAATCGAAAAGAGCAGGGGGGTTCCCCGCTGCCCTGGCAAATTTGATGTAGATTGAAGATAGCCGCCTGGTATTTCTTACCGAGCCACAAAATTGTCACTTACTGTTATCGTGTGCCATCGTGTACCGGTGGAAATGGAGGACACGCACAAACATCGCATGCATCCTATGTGAGAAACTGGAGGAATAAATGAGATGAATGAAAATGAGTGACTGATATTTGAATGGTACGGGAAACTACTGAATGAGCGCCAGTAAGCTGCTCTTCGGCCGGCTCTACCTAGGTAGGCCGCCCGTTGAATGAGTGAGGTGGTGTGTTTATTGTAAAGCGCTTAGAGCTTGGTCTGTGACCGAGGATAGGCGCTATATAAAAATCCAACATAATAATAATAAAATCCTTGCCTCATTGACTGATGTGGCATGTGTATTAAAAATGTCAACACGTACATTAGACACAAAGTTATCTCCTTGCCTCACGTACATTAGACACAAAGTTATCTCCTTGCCTCACGTACATTAGACACAAAGTTATCTCCTTGCCTCACGTACATTACACACAAAGATATCTCCTTGCCTCACGTACATTACACACAAAGTTATCTCCCTGCCTCATTGCTTTGCCCCTACTTCTGAGACTTCATTGCCGAAAGCTCCTCACCACCATCCTTCCTTCCTCTATTCATTGTTCAAAGCCCCCCCCCCCCCCCCCCTCCCCCTCACCCCACCCAATCCCCCACCTTCAGTCTGCACATATCTGCAAAGACCACGTCAGCACCTCTTGGAGAACAAAGCAACTTCATGCATCACCGTCAAATATTGATGCGAACAGGCCATGTGTACCTCCTACCAGATACTGTTGAAAAGGCCATCTTTACCCCCTAAAGGCACGCTGGAAACGGCTTCCTGTGAATGATGTCAGCTTGAAAAACACCACAAGGCTTCGAATGAAGCCTTGCAACTCATAGGCTTTGTTCCCTGGCCTTGTATTCAAACAGCCACTGATCAACATAACATGCAAACCAAGGGTAAGATTCAAGTTTGCCCCTCCCCCCCCCCCCCCCCCCCCCCCCACATCCGACCACCTGTCCTGTACAACCCGAGCACCATGTGCGCTCATGTTGTTTGTGAAGGATCTCAAAAGGCTTCTTCATCACACGTCATCAGAAGGAACGACTGTGTGGAGTGGCGTGGTTGTGACGGAAGAAAGGGTGATGGCATTGACCATGTTGTTCCTCATCGGCGTAGACAGTACACGCCTGAAGAGTGGGGAAGGACGGAGAGAATGGCGTGGGTGGGGGGGGTGGGAGGGGGTGTAACGTGAGAGCCGACCACAATTAACCCCTGCTGCTAGGCGAAGACAGACACAACGATGAGGGAGGGAGGGGGAGTTTCTACACTGCCATGAATGCAACTACGTAGGTAGTAGGAACACACACGTACATATACACACAAGCGCGCGCGCACCCCCCCCCCCTCCCCCACACACACACACGCACGCACCACACACACACACACACACACACACACACACACACACACACACACACACACACACACACTTCCATATTCACATGCGTGAGCATGAGGCACCCACACTCATACGCATCAACAACCAAAAGCCCACAAAACAGTGTTCAGTCAAGAAAGCTTCTCCTGTCCTTATCGGATTGATTACGTGCTGAACCAATCTTTAACTTAATGTATCAGTCATATAACATGGGACAACATTAATTAAAACAAAGTAATAATAATCAAACAACAATATTCAAAAAGATGTCTTAAAATTTTATCAGCAAACTATAATATATGGAACATTAAAGAACAAGAAAAAAATCAGCTTACCAAGTGGATCATGCACTATATTGCGTCCAGTATCATAAAGATGTAAGTCACTACAAAACCTGACCAACCACTAGTCTGGAAGACAGAAACCTGATTATACATGACTAGCAATGGGTTATCCTTGGTTTTAAAGTCAGATAGGACGAAAATATCACCTCATCATACGCATCTATTCATTGCTGTATCCATGTTTGTATTTCTGTTTGCATATAGCAACTTATTTCTTTACAGTGCTTTCTCATTTCACTTTTGAACACTTCCTTGGTTCTTCGGAAAGACAGCACTGGGCCATGGGCGAACCGATGTGATTGAGGTCAGCGGGTTTTGAGATGTCGGGACTTGAAAAGTGAAAAAGGTTTGATGATAAACATATGGTAATGAGAAGCCGCGAGGTTTGATGATAAACATATGGTAATGAGAGGCCGCGAGGTTTGATGATAAACATATGGTAATGAGAGGCCGCGAGGTTTGATGATAAACATATGGTAATGAGAGGCCGCGAGATTTGATGATAAACACATGGTAATGAGAGGCCGTGAGGTTTGATGATAAACATATGGTAATGAGAGGCCGCGAGGTTTGATGATAAACATATGGTAATGAGAGGCCGCGAGGTTTGATGATAAACATATGGTAATGAGAGGCCGCGAGGTTTGATGATAAACATATGGTAATGAGAGGCCGCGAGGTTTGATGATAAACATATGGTAATGAGAGGCCGCGAGGTTTGATGATAAACATATGGAAATGAGAGGCCGCGAGGCTTGATGATAAACATATGGTAATGAGAGGCCGCGAGGTTTGATGATAAACATATGGTAATGAGAGGCCGCGAGTTTGATGATAAACATAATAAAAAATAAATAATTATGGTAATGAGAGGCCGCGAGGTTTGATGATAAACATATGGTAATGAGAGGCCGCGAGGTTTGATGATAAACATATGGTAATGAGAGGCCGCGAGGTTTGATAATAAACATATGGTAATGAGAGGCCGCGAGGTTTGATGATAAACATATGGTAATGAGAGGCCGCGAGGTTTGATGATAAACATATGGTAATGAGAGGCCGCGAGGTTTGATGATAAACATATGGTAATGAGAGGCCGCGAGGTTTGATGATAAACATATGGTAATGAGAGGCCGCGTGCAGAGTAAGAGTTGGAAGAAACTAAAGCTGAGTGTTAATTAAAGCCGTAGAGAAATCCAGCAAAACAAACAAACAAACAAAAATTAAAAATAACCACACAAAAAAATTGAACAGACGATGGTGGGAAAGTTGGCAAGGGAGGTAATCTGACTTAAAGCTCGCGTTCAGCTAATGTGATCCCGCCGTTTTCATTGGACAGATGTCGACAGCAGGCACGCCCAAAACAATGTTGCCCCTTTTTGTCAGTTGCCGATTCGATGTGAGAGAAAACAAAACAAGATATGAAATGGTGCGCCTGTTATGTGGACAGTCTAGTTCGTCACCTGCCGTGCGCTACAAAACAAATATGACTCTGGATCTTGCCGCTTGATCCATAACGTGAGAAGTGGTAACTCTATGACTCGCTGGATCTTGCCGCTTGATCCATAACGTGAGAAGTGGTAACTCTATGACTCGCTGGATCTTGCCGCTTGATCCATAACGTGAGAAGTGGTAACTCTATGACTCGCTGGATCTTGCCGCTTGATCCATAACGTGAGAAGTGGTAACTCTATGACTCTCTGGATCTTGCCGCTTGATCCATAACGTGAGAAGTGGTCACTCTATGACTCTCTGGATCTTGCCGCTTGATCCATAAAGTGAGAAGTGGTAACTCTATGACTCTCTGGATCTTGCCGCTTGATCCATAAAGTGAGAAGTGGTAACTCTATTTGCAAGGGGAAAGACAGGCGCAACCTTCCTTTATTTTTTTTCCGGAATAGGTCGATCGTTTTCTTCACCAGATTATTATCAACAAATATAACAGCTTCATTAATCAATTATGAAAAGAATTGAAAACTTCATGATTTGATGATGAGACAAAAATATATTTCAAATTAGCAGTGTCTTAAAGAATTTTCTGTGACCAAAGCCTATGTCGGCTTTTATCCACAGGAGGAATCAAGGAAGAATGTCCATGGTACAAAAGTGGTTTAAAGGAATTGCCGCAGAGCAATTGGAGGAATCGGGGAAGAATGTCCATGGTACAAAAGTCGTTGAAAGGAATTGCCGCAGAGCAATTGCTCTTCTGTGGTCAGTCGCCTGAAATTTGTTTCCAGATATTAGAGAAGGTCAAGGTCATCACTCTGAATATTGTTTCCAACGTGGTTAGTAACAAACAAGGAACCCTGGAGGGTTTTTGTATTTGTGACTTAATGCCTGTCTCTAAACGATAGATGTGATTCTAACAGGCAATGGGATGAATTCAAATCAAAAGTGAATTAACTTGTAAATAAAGCGAAGGATCTCTAAATCTGTTGCGAACAGAAGAGAGCAAGTGAGGTGAGTTTGGTTTGGTCTCGTGACATATTCAGTATTATTGATTGTAGAACGATCGCCCAGTGCATAGAAAGTGTCGTGAAGAGAACGATTCGCCCACATAGTGCAAAACTCGAGTGCATAGTGTCGGTGAAGAGACGATGCCCACAGTGCAAGGCAAGGTCGGTGAAGAACGATTCGCCACTGCACTAGCAGTGTCGTGAAGAGACGATTCGCCCACGTGCACTAGCAGTGGTCTACTGACAGAAACTGAAAGAAAGTTATGAAGTAAATGAAGAGAAATGTGTGCCACAAGAGCGCTAACGGTGTGTGTGTTGTGTGTGTGGTGTGTGTGTGTGGTTCGTGTGTGTGTGGTGTCGGTGTGTGTAGTGTGTGTGTGTTGGTGTGTGGTGTGTGTGACCCATGAAACCCAGTGAACAAGACGGACAAACGGAGAGAAACAGCATGAACATTCGGCCGGACACTTCGAATCTACTCAGCTGACAGCTATCATCTATTTTTATTCATATGCTTGTTGTTTAAGCTGACACGTATCATCTACTTTTTTTATTCATATTGTTTGTTTGTTTACAGCTGCACGTATCATCTACTTTTTTATCATATGTTTGTTTGTTTACGCTGACCGTATCATCTACTTTTTTATTCATATTGTGTTGTTGTTTACAGCTGACAAGATCATCTACTATTTAGTAATTGCTGTTTGTTTGTTTACTAGCTGACACGTATCATCTACTTTTTTATTCATATTGTTTGTTTGTTTACAGCTGACACGTATCATCTACTTTTTTATTCATATTGTTTGTTTGTTTACAGCTGACACGTATCATCTACTTTTTTATTCATATTGTTTGTTTGTTTACAGCTGACACGTATCATCTACTTTTTTATTCATATTGTTGCTTGTTTGTTTGTTTGTTTACAGCCGATTATACCCTAATAGGCCCGAGAGGATTATTGTCACTGCTAAAGGTAAAACCATTTCCTCAACAACAAAAAACTTGAACAAAAAGAAAAGAATTTCCTATAAAATAAGAAAAGAAGAAAAGATACAAACAAACAAAACAAAGACAAAAGAAAACAACGAATCTCAATTAAGTGAAAATCAGAGGCCCGTTCCCTGGTGGTGTGTGTCGTGTTGTGTGTGTGTGGGGGGGGGGGGGGGGGGGGGGGGGGGCATAAACTGCTGTTTCTGATCTTTAATGCGGAAGAAATGTCACTAAAGCACTTGTTGAATTCCTCACACCTGCTGTGTGCCCGCTGGCTATTTAAGGCCTTACTGGGCCCTGTGCTTTAACAGAGAGAAGTTGGTTGGTTTGGTAAACGGGGCGAGTGAAGGTGACGTCATCAAGCCAAAGACAGCGAATTGGTCATTGCTTGTCGACACCTTCAATCCCAGTGAAGGTCTAGCAACACCAATATGACAGTAACAGACAACTCATCAAATATGAGCAGTGTGCAGTTGGAGGTTTGTGGAATTTGTGCAGAGCTTGAAAGCAGTGTTTGTTCCCATGTCACAAGCATTTCCACACATCGTCTATTGCCTTGCTACGTGTGTGGCGGCCTTATTAGAGAAGTCAGTCGCAACCGGGATGATGAAGTAGAGAAGCATCCACCAGAACTCTTCTATCTTTGGTTCTAACTCTTTGAAGCAATTTTCTCACTCTGTGTCGGTCTAAACGTGGTTCTTTCCATTTGGGGCATTAGGCGTTATAAGGACATAACCTCGTGCAATGAAAGGGGAGGCGGGGGGGGGTGGGAACGGGGGGTACAGGATGTGGGAAGTGATGTAAGTAGATGCATGCTACAATAAGTCGTAGTTTGAAACAGGCTACGATTTCGTCACTACACATTTACTTTTCAAAGGGCTTTGCTGCAATTTTCTCGTCATTAAAAACACTTTATGAAAATAGAACCTTCCCCGCCAGGGAAAAAGCGAAAAAAAAAAACAAAAAAACCCTAACTCCTCTTCAAGTAAAACATTGCATTAAATGGTCTCATCTTGATAATCAATTTAAATATTTGCAGCGTATTTGCATAAAATTTTCCCTTGCTTTTAAAATGCATACAATCATTGATGCTGTTGCAGTGTTAAAGAAAGTCTTAATTTCAAAAATTGGAACTATTGCTGAAAGCTTTTCCTGGCGATTGACGGCCCGGTGACGTCATTCAGGGGAAGGCTGGAGAGACAGGGACGCCCATTCAGGGGAAGGCTGGAGATACAGGGCGCCCATGCAGGGGAGGGCTGGAGAGACATGACGTCATCCCGGGAGGGCTGGAGATACATGACGTATGCAGGGGAAGGCTGGGGGAGACATGACGTCATGCTGGGGAAGGCTGGGAGACATGACGTCATGCAGGGGAAGGCTGGAGAGACATGACGTCATGCTGGGGAAGGTGGGAGACATGACGTCATGCTGGGGAAGGCTGGAGAGACATGACGTCATGCAGGGGAGGGCTGGAGAGACATGCGTCATGTGGGTGGTGATTTCGATTTGTTAATAATCAGTTTGGAAACTACTGCGAATTCATGAAGTATTGTACAACCAGTTGAACATCAGCTTTATCCGTAATAAGAGCGTTACATCATCTGCATTACATAAGAATTTTCATAATTTTTTCCAGACCATTTCCTAGTTTTGCTTTCCGATTTGAATGCCTTTAATATCTTTATTTTGCCTTATCTTTATTGCTAAAGCTCAATGGCAACTAAAAAGGTAGGGGGGGAAAATGGGCATCCTTGTTCACACCACAGTTCATCTCGAAGTTATCGGAGAGCCAACCATTATAACTGATGCAACTTTTTGAATTTGCCAAGATAACCTTTACCCAATTCATGAAACTATCCCCAAATCCCAAATCTTTTAAAGGAAGTAATCAAAATTGCTTAGATATACTGTCAAATGTTTTTCTGAAAGCCCAAAGGCAAGAACAAGTCCGGGGTTTGTTCCGACAGACGTGAGTATTCAATAACGTCGTCGAGTTCCTTAAAGTGGAAGAGACGCTTCTACCTTTAACATAGCCACTTGATCTTCATTTATTATCGTGGGGATAACCTTTGAGAGTTTTACTCCCTAAACATTTTGCAACTTTTATAATCCGAATTTGTAGTGAGATCGGTCTCCAGTTACTTAAATTAGATTTAGGAAGATCTTTGCCTTTGTTTTATTAAGGTTATGAAGCAGTTTGTTTTGTGTATGAAAGATTTCCATGTGTGAAAGGGGAAATTAAAGTATCAACAATGACCGCTTTAATTTAACCAAAAACATTTAATGAACTCTGTGGTAAGTCCATCTAAACGGGAGCTGAACCATTTTTATATCTTTTAATGCTAAAGTGGCTTCTTTTAAAAGTAATGAGCCCTTCACATTGTATCTTTTGATCTGATGAAAGTTGCGGAGTTACACAATCTCCAAAAAAGCTTTAAAACGTTTTCTTCTTTTGTTTCGGATGACGAATTTTTATATAAATTTTCAAAGTTTTCCCTTTTGTGTCTTCAGATATCAAACTGATCATTTTGGGTCGTGCCTTCTTCAAGTTCTATTTTTAGGTAAAAGTTTAGCTTTTGCCTGTGATTTTTCCAAGTTGAGAAAAAATCTTGTGTTTTTTTCGCCTTCTTCTATCCACTTTATTCTTGCTCTAGTTTGGGCACTTTGACCCTTTTTCCTTCTCTGCTAGTTCTAGCTTTAAACAAAGTAGATTCTCTACTTCTAAATATATCTTCATTTGCGGATCTGTTGCGAGAATTGAGTCAAACTCGTTAAATTTTGCTCTGTAAACTTATAAGTTCATTCCTTTTTTGCTGCTATCATTTTACTATGTTGTATGGATTCATCTTTTAACTTAGTTTCAAGAGTTCCCAGTTCATGTCGGCGTACTTCGGTGGTATTATTTAGGAAATCATCAATCATCAAATAGTTTTATCACAAATGCTTGGTTCTTTAGTAAGGCATTGTTAAATTTCCAAAACCCTGACCCTTTTCCTTTGGTTATGGCCTTTCATGTGAATATAGACGCCTCTGTGGTCGGAAGAAGGGAGGGGAAATACATATCACATTCCAGCATGTCTTTAATGGTACTGTCCAAAGAAAAACAGTGTCTAATCTTCTGGCTTTGAATTCCTTCGTTTTCCGAGACCAACTGTATTCTTTACATCAGGGTTAAATGGGCCCGCCAAGTGTCTGTAAGTCTACGCTTTCTACAAACTTATTAAACTTTTTTAAACCATATATGTAGGTGAGGTTCACCACTAATAACATCCAGTTCATTTTTCAGAAACAGTTAAAATCACCACAAACAATTTTGTTTTGCAGTCATTTCATTAACTGTTTTTCTAACTCTTTCAGAAAGATGGTCTGTTCTGCTGAAGATTTTTGGAGCTTAGACATTAAAAATACACAATTCACTGGAATCTCTTTTTACCCTTATTGTAATTATTCTGGATGATAGATTTTCTACAGCCACGTAACGGAAAGTTCTTTTTAATTAAGATTAGTTGTCCTTTACTATGACTAGTACCTTCATGGTATACCATTTCACCACCCATTCTCTTTTCCATACATCAAATACATTTTGAGTAATATAAGATTCTTAAATACAAGCAATGTCAATTTTATTCTGTCTAAATATCTGTATAGAAAATTTCCTTTTTTTTTAGTTCTCAGTCCAGGCACAAAAAAGAGCAAGGGCTTGGTCTTCGATGGGTAAATGAAATGAAAATTTTGGGTATATATTTCAACAACAAATTTGTTGTGCATCACGTTTAGATATAAACTGGACCCCTAGGATTAAAAGGTTAAGGAAATAATACGTTCATGGCAAACGAGAAATTTAGGGTTACTTGGTAAAATATGTGTAATAAGATCTTTTCTATTATTCATTTTTTTTTGGGTAATGCAGTCAATCTCAATCCCCGAAAATATTCTGAAGAACTCAACACGCTGTTTTTCGGTTTTTGTGGCGTAAAAGAGATTGCAACAAAAAAGCTTATGAAAAAGTCAAACGTTGTGTCATTACTAGTGAGATTGAAATGGGGGAATTAAAATGATAGATTTGAAATTGATGCAAAATCTTTTCTGTGTGAAGGGTTTTGGGACAAATTGTCCAAAGCATCTGATATTTGTAATGGTCTTGGTACCCAGAGAATATTTCTCTATCTTTGGTAGAAATCTAGCCTGCTTCACCTCCACACGGGGAGCGTCTAGTTTTAAAGGGTTAGAACAATTAATGCTGTGTTTTGGAAGTGTTCCCACTGTTTGGCTAGAAAACAACAAAAAACACACTGCACTAAATACAAAAATGGAATGCCTGTGGAACAACGCTCATATCCGTATCAAATAAAGTTGTCTTTTTTAAACAATGGGCTATGAAAGGTGTTACATACGTGCTGATTTACTAATCAATGAAAAGATTCTAACATATGATGAATTGAAACAAATCTTAAACCCATCGCCATCCCTCTTTTTGGAATATCATGTTGTATATTCTGCACTGTCATCTTTCTTGAGTACTCGATCAGACTTAGACACTAGCAACATTTTTGAGATCACTCCACTTTTATTTATAATTCTGCAATGACAAAAGTAAAAATGTTTTACAACTTCTTTCAAGAAAAACGATACACAGAGCCATGTTGTGTTAGATTTTGGCGACATAAGTTCAACATTACCATTACTAAACAACACTGGTCCCTCATAAAGTCAATAACTAAAAAAAGCAGAATCAGAGAATTACAATGGAAAATTCTCCACAAATTTACCCAACTAATTATACTGTTATGTAAAATGGGTATTGCAGAAAATAATAAGTGCCCATACTGTGTAAATGAAGTGGACTTGTTGAGCATTTTTTTTTTTAAATTGTAAGCAAATTGCATGTGTTTGGAATGGTGTAAAAGATGTATTCTTTCGAAAATATTACAAGAAAGTGAATTTTAATGAATTGAATATTTTTTTGGGGAATTGTGGATATGCACCCCTTTCGGGTTTAAAGAGAAAAGGTTGTTAATCATTTAATATTAATTGCAAAAATGTGCATTGGGAAGTATAGATATGGTAAACCATTATATCTTAAGACTATGCTTGAGAAAAGAATTGTCACTTAGAAAGCTGAATTGAATTGATCAGCGTCCGAAAATCAGTACACACGGTGTACTCTCTCTCTCCCTCTCTCTCTCTCTCTTCTCTCTCTCTCCCCTCTCTCTTTCTCTCTTCTCTCTCTCTCTCCTCTCTCTCTCTCTCTCTCTCTCTCTCTCTCTCTCCCTCTTTCCCCCACTCTCTCTTCTCTCTCTCTCTCTCTTCTCTCTCTCTCTCTCTCTCTCTCCTCTCTCTCTCTCCCTCTCTGCCCCACTCTCTTCTCTCTCTCTCTCCACAGCAGAGAGAATGCATCAGTACACTACACATGAGTACAAAAAAAACCAGACAAGTGTATCAGGAAAATCTTATCGATACGAAGGAACATCAAGTTGACACCAAATTTCGTCGTTCACTCGATCGTTTGATGGCCCAAAATGGACGATTGATAGCTGATGGAGAGATGATTAACCCGAGTCGATAGGTGTCTAATTCAGCGAATTTCAGGTGACATTCAACTTGCTCTTCAAAAACGAACAGATTAATGTTGTCCTTAAAGGCTGGGGGGGGGGGGGGGGGGGGGGGGGGGGGGGGGGGGGGGGGGGGGGGTAAAAATGGACATTTTTCCCGCGGTAAGTTCAGCCATTAGTTTTGCCCACATGCACCCAAAATAGCAACGTGCTCTGATACGTAGCGGGACCGTCGGCATTCTCCGCAGGCGCGTGTTTTCAGCACCACTCTCAACAGTCTGATTGGGTCACGTTGTAGGCCCCCAGGAATCAGACGACGGTTCAGATGACGTCACGATAATAATTGTGATTGGTAATTGGGATGCACTGCAGCGTAGTTCTTTTATGGTTTATTTCACTACTTTAGTTTACCCTTTTTTTTAAAAGAAGGGAGTAACGAGATTAACACTTTTTTTCGCTCCATTCCTCTGTGCACCCTTCCACTCTTTCGATTTCGTATGTGAAACCCTTTGGGGGAAATATGGAAAACTGAAAAGGCTAAGACTGTGAACTGTTTCTTTTCCCTCTCTCTCTCTCTCTCTCTCTTTTCTCTCTCTCTTCTCTCTCTCTCTCTCCCCTTCTCCCTCTCTCTCTCTCTCTCTCTCTCTCTCTCTCTCTCTCTCTCTCTCTCGTTGCTTCTTGATTCCCTCTGCCCATTCTGATCGCTTCTGCTCCTTTGTACTTTACTCTTTTACCACAACTTGGGTCGGGTATAAATCGCATACCCGGGGTGAATTAAGTGAGAATGAAAGAACCAAGCAACCCAACCATTGCAACATACACTAGTGCACTGAAAAACCAGACACACTGTACCATAGTTACATTAAATGAGAAAGAAGCATTGTCCAACGATAGAAAAATAAAAAAACACTTGGAACTGGGCATGAATGAAAGTGTGGAACGCGCGGGGTTAAGCGGGCGTTTGTGTGTAAGTATGATAGATGATAGGCGTTTAGGTGTTGTAACAAAAAAGAAGAAAAAGAAAAGAGACCCCCCAAAAAAAAAAAAAAAAAAAGTAAAAAAAAGAGAAGAAAAAAAATCAGAAAAAAATGGCGGGGGAAAGTGGGGGGAAAAAAAAAAAAAAAAAAAAAAAAAATGCGTCATGCGGGGGGAAGGTTGGGAGAGACATGACGTCATGCTGGGGAAGGCTGGGAGACATGACGTCATTCAGGGGAGGGTGGAGAGACTGACGTCATGCGGGGGAGGGCTGGAGAGACATGACGTCATGCAGGGGAAGGCTGGAGAGACATGACCAGATACCTCTGCCACGTGCGCGCGGCTACCGCCTGTAACTGCCTAGCAAAGGCCGATATTCACTTTTCCCACACACACGCCCGCACGCGCGTGCGAGCGAGCAAGCCGGGAACAGACAGACAGACGGACAGACAAAGAGAGCAAGAGTTCGGACGTCGGCTAATTTCTGATATGGGTGGTCGAGCAGTGAAGACGGGCGTGTTTCACACACACACACACACACTGGAAAACAAGGAAGAAAGAAAGAAATCCAGAGAACCCTAGCAGTCTGGCCATCGCCGAGTGTGATTTTCGCGTATTTTGAACAGAGGCTGTGTTTCTCTTCTGAACATAAAGAAACTTTTGTGGAAAACTTTACCTAGCTCAGGAACCCTGCGAGCAAGGTTTTTCTTTGGAGAGGGCGCGTCGGATTTTGTTTCTCTTCTAAAAAAATTCTGAAGACCCGTCTATGGAGACACGACCTGCTCTCCTCGCGCAGGGTTTTTTGTGTGGAGAGGGTGTTTTGGCAGAAAGGGGCCCATGTCGTATGGCTTGGCTTGGTCGCCGGTTTTTTATTTTTTTTTTTTTTTTTTTTTTTTGGAGGGAGTGGAGTTGTGGTGGTGAAGGAGGTGGGGGTGGAATTTTTGACGAGGCGATGACGTGAAGCGGGGTGGGAGGGGGTACACGGATGTGCCAGACTGGCAGCCAGGGCAAGGAAACCTCGGGGCAGAACCAACACCCCGGTGGCACCCAACAAAAGCCCGGTTCCACGGTCGGCAGCAGGGGAGGGGTGGGGGGAGGGGGGCCAGCTTTCGTCCACACGTCTCTGGGTCCGTCCGGGCGGCAGTACAGACTGATGTACGCGGAGAGTTCCCCCCCCCCCCCCCCCCCCCCCCCACACACCCCACCCACGCCCCTCCCCCCCCCCCCCCCCCCCCCCCCCCCCCCCCCCACCACACACACCCCCATGCCAGCCTCACGACACATCACCTTCATCTTGCAACAGGAGAGGAATGACACAGCCGCCCCAGAAAAAAAAAAAAACAGCAACCCGAAAGTACAAGAACGCTGTTGAGTGAGACGACTCGTGCGCGCACTTTCTCCCCCCAAAAAGGCCCATGCCAGAATTAGTGGGAGCCTTTCTACACTCATTCCCCATCCCACCCCACCCCCCCCACATCCCCATCTCCACCCCCCGCCTCCCGCCCCCATCTTACACACGCGTGCCCGTGCTTTCTTCCCATCTAAAGGTGTCGCTAATGTTTTCCATGGGTCACGGCGTTGGGGGGGCTGCCTTTCGGTCTGACATTAAAGGGGATAAGTTCAGACCTTGTTTTCTGAACGAGGTGTGGGTGGTGGGGTGGGGTCAGAGTGATGAGGGTGAACGAGGTGTGGGGTGGTGGGTGGGTCACAGTGATGAGGGTGAACGAGGTGTGGGTGATGGGCTGGGTCACGGTGATGAGGGTGAACGAGGTGTGGGTGGTGGGAGGTCACAGTGATGAGGGTGAACGAGGTGTGGGTGGTGGGGAGGTCACAGTGATGAGGGTAAACGAGGTGTGGGGTGGTGGGAGGTCCCCAGTGATGAGGGTGAACGAGGTGTGGGGGGGTGGGTGGGGCACAGTGATGAGGGTGAACGAGGTGTGGGTGGTGGGGTGGGTCACAGTGATGAGGGTGAACGAGGTGTTGGGGGGATGGGCTGGATCACAGTGGGTGAGGGTGAATGGGTGTGGGTGGTGGGGGGGGTCACAGTGATGAGGGTGAACGAGGTGTGGGTGGTGGGCTGGGTCACAGTGATGAGGGTGAACGAGGTGTGGGTGGTGGGGAGGTCACAGTGATGAGGGTGAAAAAGGTGTGGGTGGTGGGCTGGGTCACAGTGATGAGGATGAATGAGGTGTGGGTGGTGGGGTGGTCACAGTGATGAGGGTGAACGAGGTGTGGGTGGTGGGGAGGTCACGTAATGAGGGTGAACGAGGTTGGGTGGTGGCTGGGTCACAGAGATGAGGGTGAACGAGGTGTGGGTGGTGGGCTGGGCTACAGTGATGGGGGTGAACGAGGTGTGGGTGGTGGGCTGGGTCCCCAGTGATGAGGGTGACGAGGTGTGGATGGTGGGCTGGGTCACAGAGATGAGGGTCAACGAGGTGTGGGTGGTGGGTGGGTCACAGTGATGAGGGTGAAAGAGGTGTGGGGGGGGTGGGCTGGGTCACCCGTGATGAGGGTGAACGAGGTGTGGGTGGGGTTGTCAGAGTGATGAGGGTGAACGAGGTGTGGGTGGTGGGGAGGTCACAGTGATGAGGGTGAACGAGGTGTGGGTGGGTGGTCACAGTGATGAGGGTGAACGAGGTGTGGGTGGTGGGCTGGGTCACAGTATGAGGGTGAACAGGTGTTGGTGGTGGGCTGGGTCAAAAGTGATGAGGTGTGAACGAGGTGTGGGTGGTGGGGTGGTCAGAGTGATGAGGGTGAACGAGGTGTGGGTGTGGGCTGGGTCACAGTGATGAGGGTGAACGAGGTGTGGGTGGTGGGGAGGTCACAGTGATGAGGGTGAACGAGGTTTTGGGTGGGGGGGGGGGGTCACAGTGATGAGGGGTGAACGAGGTGTGGGTGGGGGGCTGGGTCACAGTGATGGGGGGTGAACGAGGTGTGGGTGGTGGGGAGGTCACAGTGATGAGGGTGAACGAGGCGTGGGTGGTGGGCTGGGTCACAGTGATGAGGGTGAACGAGGTGGGGTGGTGGGGGGGGGTAGAGTGATGAGGGTGAGCGAGGTGTGGGTTGTGGGGTGGGCCACAGATATGAGGGTGAACGAGGTGTGGGTGGTGGGCTGGGCCACAGAGATGAGGGTGAACGAGGTGTGGGTGGTGGGCTGGGCCCACAGAGATGAGGGTGAACGAGGTGTGGGTGGTGGGTGGGCCACAGAGATGAGGGTGAACGAGGTTTGGGTGGAGGGCTGGGCCACAGAGATGAGGGGTGAACGAGGTGTGGGTGTGGGCTGGGTCACAGTGATGAGGGTGAACGAGGTTTTGGGTGATGGGGTGGGTCACAGTGATGAGGGGTGAACGAGGTTGGGTGGTGGGGAGGTCACATGATGAGGGGGAACGAGGTGTGGGTGGGGGGGTAAGTCCAGTGATGAGGGTGAACGAGGTGTGGGTGGTGGGCTGGGTCACAGTGATGAGGGTGAACGAGGTGTGGGTGGTGGGGAAGGTCACGTGATGAGGGTGAACGAGGTGTGGGTGGTGGGCTGGGTACAGTGATGAGGGTGAACGAGGTTTTGGGTGGTGGGGGTGGTCAGAGTGATGAGGGTGAGCGAGGTGTGGGTTGTGGGGTGGGGGCCCCAGATATGAGGGTGAACGAGGTGTGGTTGGTGGGCTGGGCCACAGAGATGAGGGTGAACGAGGTGTGGGTGGTGGGCTGGGCCACAGAGATGAGGGTGAACGAGGTGTGGGTGGTGGGTGGGTCACAGTGATGAGGGTGAACGAGGTGTGGATGGGGTGGTCAGAGTGATGAGGGTGAACGAGGTGTGGGTGGTGGGCTGGTTCACAGTGATGAGGGTGAACGAGGTGTGGGTGGGGGGGTGGGCCACAGAGGATGAGGGTGAACGAGGTGTGTGTGGTGGGCTGGGTCAGAGTGATGAGGGTGAACGAGGTGTGGGTGGTGGGGTGGTCAGAGTGATGAGGGTGAACGAGGTGTGGGTGGTGGGGTGGGTCACAGTGTGAGGGTGAACGAGGGTGGGGTGGTGGGCTGGGTCACAGTAATGAGGGTGAACGAGGTGTGGGTGGTGGGGAGGTCACAGTGATGAGGGTGAACGAGGGGTGGGTGGTGGGGGGGTCACAGTGATGAGGGTGAACGAGGGTGGGTGGTGGGGAGGTCACAGTGATGAGGGGTGAACGAGGTGTAGGTGGTGGGCTTGGTCAGAGTGGTGAGGGTGAACGAGGTGTGGGTGGTGGGGTGGTCACAGTGATGAGGTGGAACGAGGTGTGGGTGGTGGGCTGGGGCCCCAGTGATGAGGGTGAATGAGGTGTGGGTGGGGGGGTGGGGGCACAGAGATGAGGGTGAACGAGGTGTGGGTGGTGGGGTGGGTCACAGAGATGAGGGTGAACGAGGGGTGGGTGGTGGGCTGGGGTCACAGTGTGAGGGTGAACGAGGTGTGGGTGGT
Source organism: Conus ventricosus (assembly GCA_018398815.1). Lineage (NCBI taxonomy): Eukaryota > Metazoa > Mollusca > Gastropoda > Neogastropoda > Conidae > Conus > Conus ventricosus. The sequence goes on from CM031595.1 coordinate 183,478,665, forward strand.
GGCTGGGTCAGAGTGATGAAGGTGAAAAAGATGTGGGTGGTGGGCTGGGTCACAGTGATGAGGGTGAACGAGGTGTGGGTGGTGGGCTGGGTCACAGTGATGAGGGTGAACGAGGTGTGGGTGGTGGGGAGGTCACAGTGATGAGGGTGAAACGAGGTGTGGGTGGTGGGCTGGGTCACAGTGATGAGGGTGAATGAGGTGTGGGTGGTGGGTGGGTCACAGTGATGAGGGTGAAAGAGGTGTGGGTGGTGGGGAGGTCACAGTGATGGGGTGTACGAGGTGTGGGTGGTGGGCTGGGTCACAGAGATGAGGGTGGATTTGGAGCTTGTCAGAAATGTTGTTTTCAAACCTTTTTCACAACGTTGCTGATGAAAACAACGATGTGCAACAACGACGAGGAGAGGAAGACGTTTTTAAGGAGAAAAGCAGGAGGAGGACGTGGAGGAGAAGGAGGACGACGACGGCGAAAATGAGGAGGAGGAGGAGGAGGTGGACAACGACGACAAAAAATGGGAGGAGGAGTAGAAGGACAAAAAATAGGAGGGCGAAAACGGCGAAAATGAGGAGGACGACGCGACATATCGACGAAAATGAGGAAGAGGAGGAGGAGGAGAAATAGGAGGAGGACGACGACGAGAAGGTGGAGGAGAAGGAGGAGGTGCAGAAGGTGGAGGAGGAGGAGAAGAAGATGATAATGACGATGACGACCGCGACGACGAAGAAAAAGAAGAAGAAGAAGAAGAAAGAAGGAAAAACAACAAACACAAAAAAGTTAACCTCATTTCGTGGGGACGATGGTGTGAAGTCGATGACACTGGGACTTCAAACAACACAGTTTCCATTCTATTTCATATTGTCCATAATCTAGACGACCTCATGAAGCATATAGGGTTTTCCCTTGTTAAAAACAATTCCCCGTATCACGTCTTCAAAATATTTCTAAAAGAATACAAACGGCTGGGAAAACCGAGTCTGTCTTCCACAAAAGTCAATTGAGTGAAATAGTTGTACTGAGAAACTAGAGAGGAAAAAAGAAAAACACACACAACACACACACACACACTCACACACACACACACACACACACACACACACAAACACTTTAATCTTAAAGAAAAAAATACTAGTCCGCCGAACGAAAGGGACAAACAAATTACAAGACAAACACGGCGCGTTTCGACCTCATCGGTCTTCTTCATTCATGATAAACGACACTGAAGACAACGAAAACGAAGAACGTGTGATTCATTGTGCATTTTGCGCCCACTTTGAAGGGTAACCCTGTGATTCATTGTGCACTTTGCGCCCTGAGGAGGTAACGTGTGATTCATTGTGCATTTTGCGCCCACTTTGAGGAGGTAAGTGATTGATCGTTCTTCGTTTTCTTTATCCTGGTCTTGTTTATTTTACCTGAAGAAGCCAAAGACGTCGAAAGCGTCATTTTTTTGTCCCGTAATTTGTTTGTCCCTTTCGTCTGGCGGAATAGTTTTTGTTTGTTTGTTTGTTTGTTTGTTTGTTTGTTTGTTTGTTTTAAGTTGTTTCAAATTTTCCCCTGCGTCACTACGTTTAAATAAAACAAACAAACAAACAATTTTAAAAAAAAACAAAAAAATCGCGTGTATCTCCCTGTAAAGCTCATGCAGTGTGGGGGTGAAGTGCTGACATGGGTGGTGTCAATCCCGCCCTTAAAAGAACTGTTCCCTTGGGGGTGGTGTACTTTAAAACCAGCCCTAAAAACTGTCCATTGTGGGTGGGTACTTTAACACCCAGCCCCAAAAAACGTTCCATTGGGAGTGGTGTACTTTACACCCAGCCTCTAAAAAACGTTCAAATTGGAGGGTGTACTTTAACACCAGCCCTCTAAAAAACCCGTTCCATTGGGAATGGTGTCTTTAAACCCAGCCTCTAAAAAAACTGTTCCATTGGGAGTGGTGTACTTTAACACCCACCCTCTAAAAAAAGCCCGTTCCATTGGGAAATGGGTTACTTTAACCCCAGCCTCTAAAAAAAACTGTTCCATTGGGAGTGGGGGTACTTTAACACCCAGCCTCTAAAAAAAAAATTGTTCCATTGGGAGTGGTGTACTTTAAAACTTTATCAAAAAGAGGAGCCGTGAGCAAGGTGGTGGCGTTATACTGGCACAAAAAGGCGTTTACTGCACAAACAGGCGTTTACTCACAAACAGGCGTATACTGGCACCAACAGGCTTTTATGGCACCAAACAGAGTTTTCTGGACCAACGTTCGTGTGGCCTCCAAAGGCCATGGTGGAAGTCTTTAAAATTGGGACAGATCTGAAAATGTGTTTGTCTGTTGGGGGTTCGGTTGTAGAAAGTGAGAAAACACTAAAGACACAGACGCTTTCCCTAAAAACAGACGCACAAAACATACGTACCAGCTAAGACACACACCCTTTTCCGTCTAAAGAAAAGACGCACATAAACAGGACGTTAAACAGCTAAGACACACCCCGCTTTCGTCTCAAGGACAGACGCACATAACAGACGTAACAACTAAAGACAAAGACGCTTTCTGTCAAGGACAGACGCACATAAACAGACGTAACAGCTAAAGACCAACACGTTTCCGTAAAACAGACGCACATAAACAGACGTAAAATAAGACACACACGCTTTCCGTTAAAGAGACACGACATAAAAGACGTAAAACAGCTAAAGACAAGACGTTTCCGGGCTAAAGAGACAGACGCACATAAACAACGTACACAGCTAAAGACACAGAGAAGGAAACGAAAGCATTACTCGGAGGTGACAGAGAAAGATCAGACGACAAAAAACGTGAAAAGTTAATAAATGAAACAAGAGAAATAGATGCGATCCCCAGCAAAGGGAGTGGGAACATCTTGACAAGTTGAAGCGATACCCCAGCAAAGGGGAGAGTGGACATCTTGCAAAGTTGAAGCGATACTCAGCAAAGGGAAGGGAACATCTTTGACAAATGAAGCGATACCTCAGCAAAGGGCAGGGTGGGAACATCCCCTTTCACAAGTTTAAGCGATACCTCAGAAAGGGGAGTGGGAACACTTTGAAAAGTTGAAGCGACCTCAGCAAAGAGAGTGGGACATCTTTGACAAAGTTGAAACGTACCCCAGCAAAGGAGAGGGGAACATCTTGACAAGTTGAAGCGATACCTCAGAAAGGGAGAGTGGGAACATCTTTGACAAAGTTGAAGCGATACCTCAGCAAAGGGAGAGTGGGAACATCTTTGACAAAGTTGAAGCGATACCCAGCAAAGGGAGAGTGGGAACATCTTTGACAAAGTTGAAGCGATACCCAGCAAAGGGAGAGTGGGACATCTTTGACAAAGTTGCTGAAACTAGATTTCAGTGAAATTAGATATGAAATGAGACAGGACACAGTAATAATAAACAATAAACAAGTAGGGTAACTCTTGCTCCCACAAGAAAACACAACTCCAAAGGAATGCTGCTTACTTTGTATTTGTCTGACTTTATTCAAGTTTAAAGGCTGTGCCAGTCTTGAATAAAATGTCTTTATATTTATTCATTTCTCCAGTTCTTGTCGCTGTGTAGATGTGTTCAGTGTGGGGTATATGGGCAAGCTTGGAGCATCCTTTTGGGGGGAGGTTTCCTTGTTTGTTCTGTGTGCTCTGTGCTGTCATGTCTGCTAGACGATTCAGTGTCGTAAGCAGCATTCCTTTGGAGTTATGTTTTCTTGTGGGAGCAAGAGTTACCCTGCTTGTTTATTGTTTAGATTTCAGTGGTTGGTGTCATGCTGTTATAATGGGGAGAACGATTGTAGTGATCACACTGCGTTATGGCTCTCTCTTCTCTCTCTCTCTCCCCTCTCTTTTCTCTCTCTCTCTCTCTCTCTCTCTCTCTCTCTCTCTCTCGCTGTGTGTGTGTGTGTGTGCGTGCGTGCGTGCGTGCGTGCGTGTGTGTGTGTGTGTGTGTGTGTGTGTGTGTGTGTGTGTGTGTGTGTGTGTGTGTGTGTGCCCTTTTTCCGCAGTTTAACATCTTTCTACTACAGACCTAACCCTAACCCTAACCTGACGGAGAGAGGAGAGAGAGAGAGAGAGAGAGAGAGAGAGGAGAGAGAGAGAGAGGAGAGAGAGAGAGAGAGACAGACAGACAGACAGACAGGCAGAATGCACGCTCTTTTGTGTGTGTGTGTGTGTGTGTGTGTGTGTGTGTGTGTGTGTGCGCGCTCGCATGCATGCGTGCGCGCGCTCGTGTGTGTGTGTGTGTGTGTGTGTGTGTGGGGTGTGTGTGTGTGTTTACTGTTTTTATTTTCATCCCTTACCCCTCCCCTTTCTCTCTTCATATTTATATTGTTTTTATTTTCACCCTTTACCCCTCACCTTTCCTCTCTTCATATATATATATTGTTTTTATTTTCACCCCTTCCCCCTCACCTTTCCTCTCTTCATATTTATATTGTTTTTATTTTCACCCTTTACCCTCACCTTTCCTCTCTTCATATTTATATTGTTTTTATTTTCACCCTTTACCCCTCACCTTTCTTCTCTTCATATTTTCATTGTTTTTATTTTGACCCTTACCCTCCCCTTTCTTCTCTTCATGTTTTTATTGTTTTATTTTCTACTACTTATTTATTTGTTTGCTTATTCGTGTATTTATATACCATTTACTTCGATATAATGCAGAAGGCAAGGCGACACTGACAGAAAGAAACACTGTAAGACAGCGACCTTTCTGAACTGTCCGTAGTCTTCTCCCCACCATCATGTCCTGTTACCGCCTATAAAATCCACATTATGCAAATCAGGCGTGAAATCTTCCCGGCGGGTGACGACAGAGTTAATAGTCGTAACAGCACGTGCAGCGAATCACCAATGCCTCGCCCATGGCGACCCCGCGCGTGCTTCGGCACACATCGACGGCTCCAGCTGGTCTGTCGGGGTTTGACGTCATGTGACTGGCATGTCGTGTATTTCCAGCGACAGTTTATCCGGGTCTGACCAGCGCGTTTGGCCGATGAGCAGGTTAGACGTTAGCCGAGTCTTGTCCCAGAGTTTAGAGTGAGATGGAGATAGATTCAGGCGGAAATTGAAAGAAATTGTGAAAGGAAATCAAAGGAAATACGCCAGATGACAGGGACAAACAAATTACAAGACAAGACGCGAAACATGTCGACCTCTTAGGTCTTCTTCAGGTAAGAAGAAGACCTAAGAGGTCGAAACACGTTGTGTTTTGTAATAAATTTTGCCTGAAGAAGACCTAAGAGGCGTTTTGTTTCGTCTTGCAATTATTTCTCCATGTTATCTGGCGGAGTTACTTTAATTTCCTTATAAAATTTGTCTTGTCCGTGAGTTATTCTACCCACACTTTCCATTGTAGTTATTAATATATTCGTCATCTAGCTGCAAATCCTGCGCACTCTTAATCTCACGGCTGAGCAGATGTGGTGGTGGTGTAGCGTCTAGCACGCAGTGACACCTCTTGGAGGAACCTGAAACTGGAAAATGAAACTGAAACTCAAGCAGCAGACAAGGAGAGATCCATGGTGTCGGCGGCGCCCATGTTACACAACAACGATGTGTTGTTCTCCCTCCCGCTTAATGCGCCGTAGTTATGGTGGTGGTTTAGGAGTGGTGGTATCAGACACATCACCTCCCACCCTACCCCCTTCCCCACTCCCCAGGGATGCCTGTCTGTCTCTATCGGTTGTTTCCCCCGGGGGCAAACGGCAGTGTCAGAGTTGGAGGTAATGTGACCCCACCATCCCTGGGTAGAGAGTGTGGCGGCTAACAGCTGTGTCCCGTGACTCAAACACTACTTCTACGTTCACTCAGTGCACTGTGCACCAACCATCTCCCTACTACTGTGTGTTCTTTCTAAACGCTTTGAACATGCCTGTCTGATATTGGCAGAAATCAGTTGTCCCACTGCGTGTCGCCATTTCTTCCATGTGTTGTTCTGTCAATATCAGTTGTCCCACTAACTGTTGCCATTTTCTCCATGTGTTGTTCTGCCAATATCAGTTGTCCCACTAAGTGTCACCATTTTCTCCATGTGTTGTTCTGTCAATATCAGTTGTCCCACTAACTGTTGCCATTTTCTCCATGTGTTGTTCTGCCAATATCAGTTGTCCCACTAACTGTTGCCATTTTCTCCATGTGTTGTTCTGTCAATATCAGTTGTCCCACTAACTGTTGCCATTTTCTCCATGTGTTGTTCTGTCAATATCAGTTGTCCCACTAACTGTTGCCATTTTCTCCATGTGTTGTTCTGTCAATATCAGTTGTCCCACTAACTGTTGCCATTTTCTCCATGTGTTGTTCTGTCAATATCAGTTGTCCCACTAAGTGTCGCCATTTCCATCATGTGTTGTTCTGTCAATATCAGTTCAAGTCATTCAAGTCTCTTCGATAATGGCGACACTGGCAAGCGAAAGCGATTGTGAGAAGATTTCAACACCTCCACGACCTAGACGACAACAGCTCTCGAGCATTCTAACAGACTTACGACTCTACTTTTGCGACAAACTATGTCCCAAATGGTCCCTGTCCATTTACGCAACGTTTTTGGAACTACCTGGCATGTATCTTGACGCAGATGTATATGTAAGGGTAATAAACTTACAGACACACAACATTCTAAATAACACTCTAATTGCGCCTGCTTGCTATGCTGAAAACATCATTGGGAGTGATGCTTTGAAAGTGAGGCTGAAGAAGACCCAATAGGTTAAAACGCGTTGTGTTTGTTTTGTAATTTATTTGTTTCTATGTTCGGTGGTCCAGTAATTCAGCTTTTTTTTTTAACTCTCGTTTGAGTTTTATATGTGATGCCAGTTAATCGCTTATTTCGTTTTTTCCACATACACAGCGCATGCGTCTTGTCAGGCTTTACCCCCCCCCCCCCCCCCCCCACACACCACACACACACACTCCCACCCCCCTCCCCTCTGTTTAGTGTAGGGCATGTTCAAAGCGTTTAGAAAGAGCACACAGTAGTAGGGAGATGGTTGGTGCGAAGTGCACTGAGTGAACGTAGTAGTAGTGTTTGAGTCACACGACACAGCTGTTAGCCGCCACACTCTCTACCCAGGGATGGTGGGGTCACATTACCTCCAACTCTGACACTGCGTTTGCCCCGGGGAAACAACCGATAGAGACAGACAGGCATCCCTGGGGAGTGGGGAAGGGGGTAGGGTGGGAGGTGATGTGTCTGATACCACCACTCCTAAGGCCCAGTGCACACTAGCGTCAAGATCTCGAGATCACGGCGAATTTTTGCTGCGAGGCGTAATTGGATGTGCCGCCACGTATGCGAGCTTTGCAGAGCGGCAAGATTTTTGACTCGTTGCTCCGTGATTTTTCGACGCCTGAGGATAGGACTTGTTCTAATTTTGATGCTCGAGATCGCGGAGATCACGAAACCAGCCAATCGCAAGAGAAGGAAGACCGGCAACTCTGGAACTTCTGAGGAAAGATGGCTGACTTGAACCCCTTGCTCCTTCCAAATATGGAAGTTCAGGCAACAAGACGCAAGGCGACTGGCGCTGTGTGTGAGAGATACTAGATGCAAGCTACGCCGCGCGCTGCGAAGCAGACGTCAGTGCTACAAGTGATGCTCGGAGCAGCGCTTGTCGCTTGACGCTAGTGTGCGCTGGGCCTAAACCACCACCATACCTACGGCGCATTAAGCCGGGAGGGAGAACAACACATCGTTGTTGTGTAACATGGGCGCCGCCGACACCATGGATCTCTCCTTGTCTGCTGCTGGAGTTTCAGTTTCAGTTTCAGGTTCCTCCAAGAGGTGTCACTGCGTGCTAGACGCTACACCACCACCACATCTGCTCAGCCATGAGATTACGAGTGCGCAGGATTTGCAGCTAGATGACGAATATATTAATAACTACAATGGAAAGTGTGGGTAGAATAACTCACGGACAAGACAAATTTCATAAGGAAATTAAAGTAACTCCGCCAGATAACATGGAGAAATAAATTGCAAGACGAAACAAAACGCCTCTTAGGTCTTCTTCAGGCAAAATTTATTACAAAACACAACGTGTTTCGACCTCTTAGGTCTTCTTCTTGCCTGAAGAAGACCTAAGAGGTCGACATGTTTCGCGTCTTGTCTTGTAATTTTTTGTCCCTGTCATCTGGCGTATTTCCTTTGATTTCCTTTCACAATTTCTTTCAATTTCCGCCTGAATCTATAGCCATCTCACTCTAAACTCTGGGACAAGACTCAGCACAGAACAGAACAACACATGGAGGAAATGGCGACACGTAGTGGGACAACTGATATTGGCAGAACAGTACTGCAGTAAACAGAATCATAGAGTGCTCCAAGACATTACAGACCGAAGAATGCAGGAGTGAATGGTATTGTTTAGTACAACAACATTATAGAAACCGAGCAGTGAAAGGAGCAGGCTAAAAGGTATAATTTATAGGACTAATTATCGACTGCATAATACATGGACTAAATGGTATCCTTCATGAGGACAAGGTAATGCTGAATGACAAATACATGGAGTAAATGGAATCATTTAGCAGGATAAGATAATATCAACTGAACAACTCGAATAGTACAATGTACCCTTTATTAGAACAAAAAAGTACTGGGTGGACAATGCATGAAATAATAGGTGTTATTTGGTAGAACAGGATGGAACTGACTTTCAGGCATGGCAAGGATATGGTGCGCTGTGCGCTGGGAACTAAGCGGGTGCCAGACAGATGGGTCATGGATTGTTGCAGCGATGTTGATGCTACTGTCTTCCTGGATCCTCGGCCATTGGGGCTGGTCACTCTCTTTTACATCCGATCAGGCATACTGGCCCATAAATGCTAATGGGTCATCGCGGGGACTGGTGTGCACAGAGAATGTGTCTCTCCCCTCCCCTCCTCTCTCTCTCTCTCTCTCTCTCTGTCTCTCTCTCTCTCTCTCTCTCTCTCTCTCTCTCTCTCTCTCTTCTCTCTCTCTCTCTCTATGTGTGAGAGCTGGATAGTAGAGTGGGGGTGAGGGAGGTGTGCGTGCTTGCAGATTTTTAGCCAACAATGAGAGACAAATGGTTAAAAAGAACTTCTTGCGACAACAAACATGAGACAGTGATGAACACGGCTGTTCGTAACATTTTGGCTTCTGTTCCTTCTTATGTTATCACCAGCTGTCTCAAACGTCATTGCCCTCGGGTTCACGTCACATAGAAAAGACAGCGGTCTCCGAGTGGCTAGGAGTTCTAGTGTATACACGTGTGTGTGTGTGTGTGTGTGTGTGTGTGTGTGTGTGTGTGTGTGTGTGTGTGTGTGTGTGGTGTGTGTGTGTGTGTGTGACAGAGAGAGAGAGAGAGAGAGAGAGAGTCCAGTGTTCACACAAAAAATGTGACAGTTGTGGTGGTCTGTTGCCTGCTACACCTGTGTACATATTGATCTCAGTTCATGGATCTGGAATGTTTGCTTCCAACTTATGTTTATTCATGGGTGCAGACAGGTTCGGTAGTTTTTTGCTGGTTATTCTCTGGGATGGTAAGTGCTAAACGACATACGTTTCGGATGTTTTCTGTTCCTAGGAAGTTTCCTGAAGGAAGTGTGGCAGCGAGTGGACTCGGCAGTCCATATACGCTACACCGCGTGTGCTACAACATTGGTAGAAATACGTGAGGGGTACTGCTACAAATACCAACAATTCGATGAATAAATGGATGAATCAAATGAATAAACAAACAAGTGAATAAATAACAAAAGAATAAATAAATGAATAAATGAGTGAATGAATGAATGAAGAAAGAAAAAGAAAGAAAAAAAGAAAGACTAGTTCGGCAGATGTTCCATACATAAAGTATAGAGATATATACGTGATGGAGACGATTAGGCAGACAACAAACAACAACAACAACAGCAAATAGTTAAAACCACAAAATTAAGAAGATGGTTATAAACATGACACATTATTTTTGTACAGTTTGACGTAACCTATGCGTCATCTAGAGATGGCGTGGCCATTGGAATTTGACAGTGTAAGCTTAATGTGCTTTTTTCGAATGGCACAATGCCTTTGATTCTAGGCTGTACGTGGCATGTTTCCTATCTCTGTTGTTCAGACAGGCCTTTGATTCTAGGTCGTACGTAGCATGTTTCCTATCTCTGTTGTTCAGACAGGCCTTTGATTCTAGGTCGTACGTGGCATGTTTCCTATCTCTGTTGTTCAGACAGGCCTTTGATTCTAGGTCGTACGTGGCATGTTTCCTATCTCTGTTGTTCAGACAGGCCTTTGATTCTAGGTCGTACGTGGCATGTTTCCTATCTGTTGTTCAGACAGGCCTTTGATTCTAGGTCGTACGTGGCATGTTTCCTATCTCTGTTGTTCAGACAGGCCTTTGATTCTAGGTCGTACGTGGCATGTTTCCTATCTCTGTTGTTCAGACAGGCTGTCACTGCTGTGCCTGTGTGCAGTGGGGAGTTTGCACTCTGGGCGCCCAGTAAAACCCAAAGAACAAAGTTGATGTGGCCATGACATGCTGATGACAAAACAAAGAACAAAGTTGATGTGGACATGACATGCTGATAACAAAGCAAAGAACAAAGTTGATGTAGCCATGACATGCTGATGACAAAGCAAAGAACAAAGTTCATGTGGACATGACATGCTGATGACAAACCAACAGAACAAAGTTGATGCGGCCATGACATGCTGATGACAAAACAAATAACAAAGTTGATGTGGCCATGACATGCTGATGACAAAGCAAAGAACAAAGTTGATGTGGCCATGACATGCTGATGACAAACCAACAGAACAAAGCTGATGTGACCATGACATGCTGATGACAAAGCAAAGAACAAAGTTGATGACGATGGCCATGACATGCTGATGACAAACCAACAGAACAAAGTTGAAGTGGCCATGACATGCTAATGACAAAGCAAAGAACAAAGTTGATGTGGCCAAAGAACAAAGTTGATGTGGCCATGACATGCTGATGACAAAACAAAGAACAAAGTTGATGTGGACATGACATGCTGATAACAAAGCAAAGAACAAAGTTGATGTAGCCATGACATGCTGATGACAAAGCAAAGAACAAAGTTGATGTAGCCATGACATGCTGATGACAAAGCAAAGAACAAAGTTGATGATGATGGCCATGACTTGCTGATGACAAAGCAAAGAACAAAGTTCATGTGGACATGACATGCTGATGACAAACCAACAGAACAAAGTTGATGCGGCCATGACATGCTGATGACAAAGCAAAGAACAAAGTTGATGTGGCCATGACATGCTGATGACAAACCAACAGAACAAAGTTGATGTGACCATGACATGCTAATGACAAAGCAAAGAACAAAGTTGATGTGGCCAAAGAACAAAGTTGATGTGGCCATGACATGCTGATGACAAAGCAAAGAACAAAGTTGATGACGCCATGACACGCTGATGACAAAGCAAAGAACAAAGTTGATGACGATGGCCGTGACATGCTGATGACAAAACAAAGAACAAAGTTGATGACGCCATGACATGCTGATAACAAAGCAAAGAACAAAGTTGATGTGGCCATGACATGCTGATGACAAAGCGAAAAAACAAAGTTGATGACGATGGCCATGACATGCTGATGACAAAGCAAAGACGCACTCACCTCTGTCAGGAAAACTTCGCACAGTGTTGGCGTTGTAGGGTCCACTGGCTTTGGTCAGTCCGCCGTTATCGGCCACTGTGCGGTACAGATCCGTCATGTACTGGGGCGGCGTCCGGTGCACCACAGCCGTGGGAATCCTCTTGATGCCGAACACCTTGGACAACCTGGCCAGCGGGTCCTCGTCCTTGACCCGAGCTGACCTATGGGGCAGGCGAGGTCTGGATCGAGAGGAGCGTCCTTGACCTGAGGCACTGTGCCGAGCTTGTACGGCTGTGTTGAGGAGGAGCAGGAGGAGGAGGACGGTCAGGAAGATCCAGGGGGGCCTGTGGGAGGTCCGCCAGCACGAGGAGCACGGTCTGTGTGTCCATGGTCTGCCGGAGAACCAGGAGTGAAGATGGGGTCTTCGGAACCTCCAGGTGTGTGGAGAGAGGGTGGTGGGGAAAAGGGAGGTCCTTGCTCCTCCTCCTCCTCCTCCCTCCTCCCTTGTGGTCAGTTGTGGTGATCCCCCTTTGCTCCTGCAGCTCCGATCACAAGCCATGACCGTTTGAGAATGAGACTTCTGTGTGTGTGAATGTGTGTGAGTGTCAAGACCTTCTACATCATCCCCTGATCACAAGCCATGACCGTTTGAGAATGAGACCTCTGTGTGTGTGAATGTGTGTGAGTGCCAGGACCTTCTACATCATCCCCTGATCACTCATCCCTATCCACATGTCAACACCACGCGATCAGACGTCACCATTGACGTTCAACATCATTGACACTAATTAACAACCCGTGATGGGGAACTCTTCTCCTTCCTCCTCCCCCTCCTCCTCCTCCTTGACGGAACAGCTGGCGCATATGCAATCAGCACAGACAACTCGTACGATTCCTGTCAATCAGGGCAGACAACTCGTACGATTCCTGTCGGGTGAGAGTAGCAAGCCTTCACATGGTGAGCGTAGCAAGCCGTCACATTGACCGCACGATGGTCGGGGGCAGGGTGTTGTAGCAGGGCAGTCACAGCTCCGGGCCTGGGACGCACGTGGTGCTATGGGGTGGCAGAAGAGGCACACCTGCAAGGCAGCCCCTCCTCCGCCGCTCACCTCCCCCACCCTCCCCACCGCAGCTTACCTGCCTGGCTTCGCGCCCCGACACCTCGCCGGCCCTCTCAAAGAGCGTGGAGGGCGGCGTGAGTCAGCCAGCTGGGAGAATGGCGTGAGGACGGCGGCACGGTGTGTGTGTGTCGCCCGCCGCCGGCAGGCCACCTGCCGTTGATCCCATTAAAGCTCCGCCACACCGCACGCGGCGCCGCCTCCACTGACCTGGATTAACCCCGCTGCACCTGGGCTCGCCACACCAGCACCAGTCCCCAGACACAGGCTGCTGCTTTGCAGGGCTGCTGGCACCGTGTGACCTCACACAGGTACCCGACTCTCAGCTCTCAACTATCGCCTGAACTTTCAGACTGAACGACACAGGTCTGGTCTCTCAGCTCTCAACTATCGCCTGAACTTTCAGACTGAACGACACAGGTCTGGTCTCTCAGCTCTCAACTATCGCCTGAACTTTCAGACTGAACGACACAGGTCTGGTCTCTCAGCTCTCAACTATCGCCTGAACTTTCAGACTGAACGACACAGGTCTGGTCTCTCAGCTCTCAACTATCGCCTGAACTTTCAGACTGAAAGACACAGGTCTGGTCTCTGACTTGTAGCTAACCTCCAGAAAACATCGTAGCTCTTGACTCCTTATTTTCGTTTCAAGATAACGGACATTGAGACATTGACCAGAATTCTTTTTTTTATTTGATGCACATATTTACTCTACAGAGCTCTCGGATGGTGCTGTGGTGTGGTGCACAGATTCACTCCACAGAGCTCTGAGATGGTGCTGTGGTGTGGTGCACAGATTCACTCCACAGAGCTCTCGGATGATGCCGTAGTGTGCAGAACCAGGACTGACAGTGCCGTGATTTCAGTCAATACTCGGAGACATGAGCGTCAGTCCTTGTCCAGGTGTGGACGGTCAGTGCCAGTTCACAAAGACAGGCCACAGTGCCGCTGACCAGGTCAGCAGTGTGGTCACAGATCAACATCAGTAGGATCAAACCGCTCGCCCTCCAGGTGAAAAAAAATCACTCCAGTTTGAAAAAAAAAAAAAGAAGAAAAACTTAATTTGTACAGAGGGAGAAAAAAATGACGGATGCTTATGTTACAGAAACTATTCTCAAGTCGTGTAGATCACACCATATTTTTTTTTTTATAGGTGAACAGTTGACAACACACTTCGGCGAATATATCCGTGTACCCCTCCCCTCCTCAAAGCAGACTAGACACACGCAGACATGTGTGCTAACACAATAGAGGCGTGTTTCCACATGAAGACGATGTTGGCGACACAACTGTTACATCCAAATAACACCCAAAAAAAAAATATATCCACTGCACTCACCTAGTTGATAGAACTACAGACAGCCACACCAACGACAACATCGGGGCTTCAGATCCTCCGCCCTCTCCACACCAACACCCCACATCAACACACACTATCAGTGAGAGTGTGAGGGCTTGGCAGCTGTGTGGAAGGGGGTGGTGGTTGGTGCGTGGTGGTGGAGGGGGGGTGGGGGCGGGGGGGGGGGGGGGGGGGGGGGGGGACATTTACCGCGTGTCGCCGCACAGCGAGTGTTGTGGCCGCCTCTCTCTCTCTCCGCACTCCCTTCTTCTCTCACAGCAGGCACTGGGGGCTCGCATTCACGGCGACGCCGGATCCGACCTGCGTCCCACCACAGTCACTGATCGGGTTTCCATTCTCCTCTGTCTGTTGGTCTGTCTGTCTGTCTGTCTGTCTGCATCTATTTTCTCTGTGTTTCTCTATCGGTCCGCCTGTTCTTTGGGTCCGTATTTCTCTCGTCACCCGTGCCATTGCTCTGCCTCTCTCTGTTGTTTTTTTTTGTTGTTTTTGTTTTTTTCTGTCACGCTTCTCTCTTCTCACTACCTTGTCCATCCCTCCCCATCCACTCTCCCCCCCCCCTCTCTTTCTCATACACACACATAGATCTCTCTCTCTCTCTCTCTCTCTCTCTCCTCTCTCTCTCTCTCTCTCTCTCTCTCTCTCTTTGTGAGTGTGTGTGTGCGTGTATTTACATGTTGTAAGAATGTAACCAATCATGGTCAGAGCTGCCCACTGTTTATGTTTCTAAACCAAGCTTTTGTTTCTAGTAAGGCTTTGTCGGAGGAATCTGAAAATCATAATTAAACCGAACTGCTGGGGGGGGGGGGGGGGGGGGGGGGGGGAGAGAGAGAGAGAGAAGGATGGGATTAAGGCGAGGAAGAAGGGAAAAAGCAGAAAATAGTACAGAGCAAAAACAAAGAGGAGAGAGATAGAGAGAGAGAGAGAGAGAGACAGAGACAGACGGATGTGTGTGTGTGTGGGAGAGAGAGAGAGAGAACGAACGAACGAACGAACGAATCTTTTTTAATGATGGAAAAAGCGGAATAAGCACAACATGGCTTTTTTACATCCGGCCCTCAATGAAGGGAAATATATAGAAAATGCAATAACAACATCAGCAAAACTAATCTAGAATAGAATAGAGAAAAGAGAGAGAGAGAGAGAGAGAGAGAGAGAGAAGAGGAGAGAGAGAGAGAGAGAAGAAAGAAGAGAAAGACAGAGAGGAAGAAGAGGGGGAATAAACTGACGGAACTGAGAGAGAAGAGAGAGAGAGAGAGAGAGAAGAGAGAGAGAGAAGAGAGAGAAACACAGAGAGAGGAGAGAGAGGGGAATAAACTGACGGACACTGAGAGAGAGAGAGAGAGAGAGAGGAGAGAAGAGAGAGAGAGAGAGAGAGAGAGAGAAACAGAGAGAGAGGAAGAGAGGGGAATAAACTGACGGACACTGAGAGAGAGAGAGAGAGAGAGAGAGAGAGAGAGAGAGAGAGAGAGAGAGAGAGGAAGAGACAGACAGACACACCACAACACTACACACACACACACACACAACAACACACACACACATACACACACCACACACACAACAACGCACGCACGCACGCGCACGCACGCACGCACGCACCCGCACAGTATGCACGCACGCACGCAAGCACGCACGCACGCGCACACACACACACACACACACACACACACACACACACACACACACACACACAGCGCCAGCTGTCAAAAACCTTGTTCCGTGGGAGTTCCAGTCCGTTCAGTGTGCGGATATTAGCTGTCAGTCAATGCCACCCCACCGCCCATCCCCCGCCCCACCCTCCTGACAGGTCAGATTTCCTTTTGTCCCTTCCCCTCCGCCCCCACCCCGGGGAACAAGTCCGTCCGGTTCCATTTCCAGCCCTGTTCAGTGTCTGTGCTGCGTCTCCTTGTCTCCCCCTGCAGGAAGTGGCCATCCACCGTCTGACAGAGGTTTGTCTTCCTTCCCTCGATAATTCAGGCAGACGTGAGCGGATGACGAATTGCAGTGCATTTGATTTAAAAAGGGAAACGAATATTGCCGTTAAATTGTAAATGACTTTTGTTATTGTTGTTGTTGTTTTTGTTAATCGGTTAGCCGATCAAATAATCACTAATGCAGTCAGTTTTGTGGTGCGAGTCAGTGAATTAAAGTTCGTCATGAATCAATATATAAATTATTTACCAGTACGTTTGCCAATCGACCAATCACTGACTCATTGGATCAATC
>CM031595.1:183497266-183507266 GCA_018398815.1 Conus ventricosus
TTTGAAATATATAATAACTACAATGGAAAGTGTGGGTAGAATAACTTACGGACAAGACAAATTTCTAAGGAAATTAAAGTAACTCCGCCAGACAACATGGAGAAATAAATGCAAGACGAAACAAAACGCCTCTTACTCTTCTTCAGGCAAAATTTATTACAAAACACAACGTGTTTCGACCTCTTAGGTCTTCTTCTTGCCTGAAGAAGACCTAAGAGGTCGACATGTTTCGCGTCTTGTCTTGTAATTTTTTGTCCCTGTCATCTGGCGTATTTCCTTTGATTTCCTTTCACAATTTCTTTCAATTTCCGCCTGAATCTATAACCATCTCACTCTAAACTCTGGGACAAGACTC
The DNA here is from genome assembly GCA_018398815.1 of Conus ventricosus. Lineage (NCBI taxonomy): Eukaryota > Metazoa > Mollusca > Gastropoda > Neogastropoda > Conidae > Conus > Conus ventricosus. The sequence goes on from CM031595.1 coordinate 183,497,622, forward strand.
AGCACAGAACAGAACAACACATGGAGGAAATGGCGACACGTAGTGGGACAACTGATATTGGCAGAACAGTACTGCAGTAAACAGAATCATAGAGTGCTCCAAGACATTACAGACCGAAGAATGCAGGAGTGAAAGGTATTGTTTAGTACAACAACAATATAGAAACCGAGCAGTGAAAGGAGCAGGCTAAAAGGTATAATTTATAGGACTAATTATCGACTGCATAATACATGGACTAAATGGTATCCTTCATGAGGACAAGGTAATGCTGAATGACAAATACATGGAGTAAATGGAATCATTTAGCAGGATAAGATAATATCAACTGAACAACTCGAATAGTACAATGTACCCTTTATTAGAACAAAAAAGTACTGGGTGGACAATGTATGAAATAATAGGTGTTATTTGGTAGAACAGGATGGAACTGACTTTCAGTCATGGCAAGGATATGGTGCGCTGTGCACTGGGAACTAAGCGGGTGCCAGACAGATGGGTCATGGATTGTTGCAGCGATGTTGATGCTGCTGTCTTCCTGGATCCTCAGCCATTGGAGCTGGTCACTCTCTTTACATCCGATCAGGCATACTGGCCCATAAATGCTAATGGGTTATCGCGGGGACTGACCTGCACAGAGAATGTCTCTCTCCGCTCCCCTTCTCTCTCTCTCTCTGTATGTGTGACAGCCGGACAGTCAGAGTGGGGGTGAGGGAGGTGCGCGTACATGCAGCTTTTTGGCCAACAATGAAAGACAAATAGTTAAAAAGAACTTCTAGCGACAACGAACATGAGACATTGATGAAAACGGCTGTTCGTAACATTTTGGCTTCTGTTCCTTCTTATGTTATCACCAGCTGTCTCAAAACGTCATTGCCCTCGGATTCACGTCACATAGAAAAGACAGCGGTCGCCAAGTGGCTAGGAGTTCTAGTGCATACACGTGTGTGTGTGTGTGTGTGTGTGTGTGTGTGTGTGTGTGTGTGTGTGTGTGTGTGTGTGTGTGTGTGACACAGTGAGAGAGAGAGAGAGAGAGAGAGAGAGAGAGAGAGTCCAGTGTTCACACACAAAATGTGACAGTTGTGGTGGTCTGTTGCCCGCTACACCTGTGTACATATTGATCTCAGTTCATGGATCTGGAATGTTTGCTTCCAACTTATGTTTATTCATGGGTGCAGACAGGTTCGGTAGTGTTTTGCTGGTTATTCTCTGGGATGGTAAGTGCTAAACGACAGACGTTTCGGATGTTTTCTGTTCCTGGGAAGTTTCCTGAAGGACGTGTGGCAGCGAGTGGACTGGCAGTCCATATACGCTACACCGCGTGTGCTACAACATTGGTAGAAATACGTGAGGGGTACTGCTACAAATACCAACAATTCGATGAATAAATGGATGAATCAAATGAATAAACAAACAAGTGAATAAATAATAAAAGAATAAATAAATGAATAAATGAGTGAATGAATGAATGAAGAAAGAAAAAGAAAGAAAGAAAGAAAGACTAGTACGGCAGATGTTCCTAATAATAATAATAATAATAATAATAATAATAATAATAAGGAACATTTAGTGCGCTTAATCTTAAACAAAAGCCCTAAGCGCTTACAGCAATAAGCCCTAACACACACACACACACACACACACACACACACACACACACACACACACACACACACACAAACACACACACACACGCACACACCCACACACCAGCGAAGGAGCAGAAAAATTATGTTTTGAAGAGAGTTGTTTTGAGGGAGGACTTGAAAGAAGAAAGACTGTTTGAGTTTCGGAGTGCAGAAGGGAGATTGTTCCAGCAGGAAGGAGCCTGAAAAGAAAAAGAACGTTCACCAAGTGTTCTGGCTCGAAAACGAGGGATCTGCAGAATGCGAGTGTCAGAAGAAGAGCGAAGCTGTCTGGAAGGAGTATAGGTCGACAGAAGTTTAGAGAGGTAAGATGGAGCGAGGCCATCGAATGCCTTGTAGCAGAGCAAAGAAAGTTTGTACTTGATGCGTTTTTCAACAGGAAGCCAGTGCAAAGATTTAAGCAAGGGAGAAACATGAGAGGTTTTCGGAGATTTCGAGACAAGGCGAGCAGCATTAGTTTGGACTTTCTGCAATTTTGCAAGAAGATTCTGTGGACAGCCAGCAAGAAGAGAATTACAGTAGTCAAGTCTTGAAAGAATGAAAGCAGAAACCAGAGTCTTGGTGGCTTCTTCAGACAGAAGGTGGCGCACAGAACTGATTCGCCGAAGCTCCAAGTAGCAAGCACGGCAGATAGAAGAAATCTGATTTTGAAAAGAGAGTGTCTGATCAAGTACAACGCCTAGATTTCACACAGTGGTAAAGGTCTGAATGAGAGAGGTACCAAGTTGGACAGAAGAAGGATCAGAGTTTGTAGACATGGCCGTTTTGGGGAATGAAGATCTTCTTTTGTCATGTTACTGAAGGCGATACATAAATTAGAGATATAAACGTGTTTGGAGTGAATAGGCAGACAACAAACAACACAACACTAGTTAAACCAAAAAGAGATGGTTAAACATACATTATTTTCGTACAGTTTGACGTAACTCTGTGTCTCTAGAGATGGCGTGGCCATTGAAATTTGAAGTGTAAGTTAATGTTCCTTTTTTGGAATGGCACAATGCCTTTGATTCTAGGTGTACGTGGCAGGTTTCCTATCTCTGTTTTTCAGACAGGCCTTTGATTCTGGTTTCGTTACTTTGGCATTTTTTCCCTATCTCTGTTGTTCAGACAGGCCTTTGATTCTGGGTTTTAGTCGGGGCATGTTTCCTATCTCTGTTGTTCAGACAGGCCTTTGATTCTGGGTTGTAGTGGCATGTTTCCTATCTCTGTTGTTCAGAAGGCCTTTGATTCTAGGTTGTACGTGGCATTTTTCCTATCTCTGTTGTTCAGACAGGCCTTTGATTCTAGGTTGCATGTGGCATGTTTCCTATCTCTGTTGTTCAACAGGCCTTTGATTCTAGGTTGTGCGTGGCATGTTTCCTATCTCTGTTGTTCGACAGGCTTTGTTCTAGGTGCATGGGGCATGTTTCCTATCTCTGTTGTTCAGACAGGCCTTTGATTCTGGTTGTACGTGGCATGTTTCCTATCTCTGTTGTTCGACAGGCCTTTGATTCTAGGTTGTACGTGGCATATTTCCTACTCTGTTGTTCAGACGGCCTTTGATTCTAGGTTGTACGTGGCATGTTTCCTACTCTGTTGTTCGGGACAGGCCTTTGATTCTAGGTTGTACGTGGGCATGTTTCCTATCTCTTTTGTTTCAGACGGGCCCTTGATTCTAGGTTGTACGTGGCATGTTTCCTATCTTGTTGTTCAGACAGGCCTTTGATTCTAGGTTGTACGTGGCATGTTTCCTATCTCTGTTGTTCAGCGGGCCTTTGATTCTGGGTTGTACGTGGCATGTTTCCTATCTCTGTTGTTCAGACAGGCCTTTGACTCTAGGTTGTACGTGGCATGTTTCCTATCTCTGTTTGTTCAGACAGGCCTTTGACTCTAGGTTGTACGTGGCATGTTTCCTATCTCTGTTGTTCGGGACAGGCCTTTGTTTCTGGTTGCATGTGCTTTGTTTCCTATCTCTGTTGCTCAGACAGGCCTTTGATTCTTGGTTGCATGTGGCATGTTTCCTATCTCTGTTGTTCAGACAGGCCTTTGATTCTAGGTTGCTTTGTGGCATGTTTCCTATCTCTGTTGTTCAGACAGGCCTTTGATTCTAGTTGTACGTGGCATGTTTCCTATCTCTTTTGTTCAGACAGGTTTTGATTCTAGGTTGCATTCGCATGTTTCCTATCTCTGTTGTTCAACAGGCCTTTGATTCTAGGTTGTACGTGGCATGTTTCCTATCTCTTTTTGTTCGGGACAGGCCTTTGATTCTAGGTTGCATGTGGCATTTTTCCTATCTCGTTCTTCAGACGGGCCTTTGATTCTAGGTTGCATGTGGCATGTTTCCTATCTCTGTTGTTCAGACGGGCCCCTTTGATTCTAGGTTGTACGGGGCATTTTTCCTATCTCTGTTGTTTCAGACAGGCCTTTGATTCTAGGTTGAAGTGGCATTTTTTCCTATCTCTTTTGTTCAGACAGGCCTTTGATTCTAGGTTGCATGTGGCATGTTTCCTATCTCTGTTGTTCAGACAGGCCTTTGATTCTAGGTTATGTGGCATGTTTCCTATTTTCTGTTGTTCAGACGGGCCCTTTGATTCTAGGTTGCATGTGGCATGTTTCCTATCTCTGTTGTTCAGACGGGCCCTTTTGATTTAGGTTGCATGTGGCATGTTTCCTATCTCTGTTGTTCGACAGGCCTTTGATTCTAGGTTGAAATGTGGCATTTTTCCTATCTCTGTTGTTCAGCAGGCCTTTGATTCTAGGTCGTACGTGGCATGTTTCCTATCTCTGTTGTTCAGACAGGCCTTTGATTCTAGGTTGTACGTGGCATGTTTCCTATCTCTGTTGTTCAGACAGGCTTTTGGGATTCTAGGTTGATGTGGCATGTTTCCTTATCTCTGTTGTTCAGAAAAGGCCTTTGATTCTAGGTTGCATGTGGCATGTTTCTATCTCTGTTGTCAGACAGGCCTTTGATTCTTGGTTGCATGTGGCATGTTCCTATCTCTGTTGTTCAGACAGACCTTTTGATTCTGGGTTTGGGCATGTGGCATGTTTTCCTATCTCTGTTGTTCAGACAGGCTTTGATTCTAGGTTGACGTGGCAGTTTCCTATCTCTGTTGTTCAGACAGGCTTTTGATTCTAGGTTGCATGTGCATTTTTCCCTATCTCTGTTGTTCAGACAGGCCTTTGATTCTAGGTTGTACGTGGCATGTTTCCTATCTCTGTTGTTCAGACAGGCCTTTGATTCTAGGTTGCATGTGGCATGTTTCCTATCTCTGTTCTTCAGACAGGCCTTTGATTCTAGGTTGCATGTGGCATTTTTCCCCTATCTCTTTTCTCAGACAGGCCTTTGATTCTAGGTTGTACGTGGCATGTTTCCTATCTCTGTTGTTCAGACGGGCCTTTGATTCTAGGTTGTACGGTGGAAATGTTTCCTATCTCTGTTGTTCAAAACGGCCTTTGATTCTAGGTTGCATGTGGCATGTTTCCTATCTCGTTGTTCAGACAGGCCTTTGATTCTAGGTTCAGTGGCATGTTTCCTATCTCTGTTGTTCAGACGGCCTTGATTCTAGGTTGCATTGGCATTTTTTCCTATCTCTGTTGTTCAGACAGGCCTTTGATTCTAGTTGCATGTGGCATGTTTCCTATCTCTGTTGTCAGACAGGCCTTTGATTCTAGTGCTGTGGCATGTTTCCTATCTCTGTTGTTCAGACAGGCCTTTGATTCTAGGTCGTACGTGGCATGTTTCCTATCTCTGTTGTTCAGACAGGCCTTTGATTCTAGTTGTACGTGGCATGTTTCCTATCTCTGTTGTTCAGACAGGCGTTTGATTCTGGGTTGCACGTGGCATGTTTCTATCTCTTTGTTCAGACAGGCCTTTGATTCAAAGGTTGTACGTGGCATGTTTCCTATCTCTGTTGTTCAGAAAAGGCCTTTGATTCTAGGTTGTACGTGGCATGTTTCCTATCTCTGTTGTTCAGACAGGCTTTATTCTGGGTTTGTACGTGGAAATGTTTCCTACCTGTTGTTCAGACAGGCCTTTGTTTCTGGGTTTGAACGTGGCAGTTTCCTATCTCTGTTTTTCCCAGACAGGCCTTTGATTCAAGGTTGTACTTGGCATGTTTCCTATCCTGTTGTCAGACAGCCTTTGTTTCAGGTTGTACGGGCATGTTTCCTATCTCTGTTGTTCAGACAGGCCTTTGATTCTAGGTTGTACTGGCATGTTCCCTATCTCTGTTGTCAGACAGGCCTTGATTCTAGGTTGTAGGGCAAGTTTCCATCTCTGTTGTTCAGACAGGCTTGATTCTGGGTTGTACTGCTGTTTCCTATCTCTGTTGTTCAGACATGCTGTCACTCTGTGCCTGTGTGCAGTGGGGGTTTCCATCTGAGCGCCCAGTAAAACCAAAGAACAAAGTTGATGACGATGGCCATGACATGCTGATGACAAAACAAAGAGCAAAGTTGATGTGACATGACATGCTAATGACAAAACAAAGAACAAAGTTGATTTTGCCTTGACATGCTGATGACAAACCAAAAGAACAAAGTTGATGACGATGGCCTTGGACATGCTGAAGACAAAACAAGAACAAAGTTGATGACGATGGCCTTGACATGCTGATGACAAAGCAAAGAACAAAGTTGATGTGGCCATGACATGCTGATGACAAAACAAAGAACAAAGTTGATGACGCCTTGACATTCTGAGACAAAACAAAGAACAAAGTTGATGACGATGGCCTTGACATGCTGAATGAAAAACCAACAGAACAAAGTTGATGACGCCATGACATGCTGATGACAAACCAACAGAACAAAGTTGATGACGATGGCCATGACATGCTGATGACAAAGCAAAAGAACAAAGTTGATGTGGCCATGACATGCAGATGACAAAACAAAGAACAAAGTTGATGACGATGGCCATGACATGCTGATGACAAAGCAAAGAACAAAGTTGATGTGGCCATGACATGCATATGACTAAACAAAAACAAGTTGATGACGATGGCCATGACACGCTGATCACAAAGCGAAAGAACAAAGTTGATGTGGCCATGACATGCAGATGACAAACCAACAGAACAAAGTTGATGTGGCCATGACATCTGATGACAAAGCAAAGAACAAAGTTGATGACGCCATGACATGCTGATAAACAAAGCAAAGAACAAAGTTGATGACGTAATGACATGTGATGACAAAGCAAAAAAAAAAGTTGATGACGATGGCCATGACATGCTGTGACAAAGCAAAGACGCACTCACCTCTGTCAGGAAAACTTCGCACAGTGTTGGCGTTGTAGGGTCCACGGGCTTTGGTCAGCCCGGGCCGTTATCGGCCACTGTGCGGTACAGACCCGTCATGTACTGGGGCGGCGTCCGGTGCACCACAGCCGGGGAATCCTCTTGATGCCAAAAACCTTGGACAACCTGGCCAGGGGGTCCCCCGTCCTTTACCCGAGCTGACCTATGGGGCGGGCGAGGTCTGGATCGAGAGGAGTGTCCTTGACCTGAGGCGCTGGACCGAGCTTGTACGGCGTGTTGAGGGGGAGCAGGAGGAGAAGGGCGGTCAGAAAGACCCAGGGGGGCCTGTGGAAGGTCCTCCAGCACGAGGGCACGGGCTGTGTTTTCCATGGTCTGCCGGAGAACCAGAGTGAAGATGGGGTCTCGGAACCTCCCGGTTATGTGGGGAGAGGGTGGTGGGGAAAAAAGGGAGGTCCTTGCTCCTCCTCCTCCTCCCCTCCTCTCTTGTGGTCAGTTGGGTGACCCCCCTTTGCTCCTGCAGCTCCGATCACAAGCCATGACCGTTTGAGAATGAGACCTCTGTGTGTGTGAATGTGTGGGGAGTGTCAAGACCTTCTACATCATCCCCTGATCACAAGCCATGACCGTTTGAGAATGAGACCTCTGTGTGTGTGAATGTGTGTGAGTGCCAGGACCTTTAATCATCCCCTGATCACTCATCCCTATCCACATGTCAACACCCCACGCGATCAGACGTCACCATTGACGTTCAACATCTTGACACTAATTAAAACCCGTGATGGGAAAATCTTCTCCTTCCTCCTCCCCCTCCTCCTCCTCCTTGACGGAACAGCTGGCGCATATGCAATCAGCACAGACAACTCCTACGATTCCTGTCAATCAGGCAAAACAAATCGTACGATTTCCCGTCGGATGAGAGTAGCAAGCCTTCACATGGTGAGAGTAGCAAGCCGTCACATTGCCGCACGATGGTCGGGGGGCAGGGTGTTGTAGCAGGGCAAGTCACAGCCCGGGGCCTGGGGGCGCACGGGGGTGCAAAGGGGTGGCAGAAGAGGCACACCTGCAAGGCAGCCCTCCTCCGCCGCTCACCTCCCCCACCCCCTCCCCCCCGCAGCTTACCTGCCTGGCTTCGCGCCCCGACACCTCGCCGGCCCTCTCAAAGAGCGTGGAGGGCGGCGTGAGTCAGCCAGCTGGGAGAATGGGTGAGGACGGCGGCACGGTGTGTGTGTGTGTCGCCCGCCGCCGGCAGGCCAAACCCGCCGTTGATCCCATAAAAATCCCGCCACACCCCACGCGGCGCCGCCTCCACTGACCTGGATTAACCCCGCTGCACCTGCTCGCCACACCAGCACCAGTCCCCAGACACAGGCTGCTGCTTTGCGGGCTGCTGGCACCGGTGACCTCCCCAAGGTACCCGACTCTTCGCTCTCAACTATCGCTGAACTTTCAGACTGAACGACACAGGTCTGGTCTCTGACTTGTAGCTAACCTCCAGAAAACATCGTAGCTCTTGACTCTTTTTTTCGTTTCAAGATAACGGACATTGGGGACATTGACCAGAATTCTTTTTTTATTGGATGCACAGATTCACTCCACAAAGCTCTCGGATGTGCTGTGTGGTGATGCAGACATTCACTCCACAACGCTCTCGGATGATGCTGTGGTGTGATGCACAGATTCACTCCACAACGCTCTCGGATGTGCTGTGGTGTCAGAACCAGGGCTGACAGTGCCGTGATTTCAGTCAATACTGGGAGACATGAGCGTCCAGTCCTTGGCTGCCAGGTGTGGACGGTCAGTGCCAGTTTTTCCAAAGACAGGGCCCCAGTGCCGCTGACCAGGTCAGCAGTGTGGGTCGCAAATCAACATCTTAGGATTAAAACCCCTCGGGCCCCCAGGTAAAAGAAATCACTCCGTTTGAAAAAAAAAAAGAAAAAATTAATTTTTTACAGAGGGAAAAAAGAAAACGGAAGCTTTAAAATGTTTTCAGAAACTATTCTCAAATCGTGTAGATCACACCATATTTTTTTTTATAGGTGAACAGTTGACAACAAAACTTCGGGCGATTATATCCGTGTACCCCTCCCCTCCTCAAAGCAGACTAGACACACGCAGACATGTTTTGCTAACACAAAGAGGCGTGTTTCCACATGAAGACGTGTTGGCGACACAACTGTTACATCCAAATAAAAACAAAAAAATAATACCCACCGCACTCACCAAGTTGATAGAACTACAGACAGCCACACCCAAAGACAACATCGGGGCTTCAGATCCCCGCCCTCTCCACACCAACACCCCACATCAACACACACTATCAGTGAGATGTGAGGGCTTGGCAGCTTTGTGGAGGGGTGGTGGTGCGTGGTGGTGGAGGTGGTGGGGGCAGGGGGGGACAATTTACCCCCGTGTCGCCGCCACAGCGAGTGTTGTGGCCGCCTCTCTCGCTCTCCGCACTCCCTTCTTCTCTCACAGCAGGCACTGGGGGGTCGCATTCAGGGCGACGCCCGGGTCCGACCTGCGTCCACCACAGTCACTGATCGGGTTTCCATTCTCCTCTGTCTGTTGGTCTGTCTGTCTGTCTGTCTGCATCTATTTTCTCTGTGTTTCTCTATCGGTCCGCCTGTTCTTTGGGTCCGTATTTCTCTCGTCACCCGTGCCATTGCTCTGCCTTCTCTGTTCTTTTTTTCTTTTTTTTTTCTGTCACGCTTTCTTTCTTCTCACTGCCTTTTCCCCCCCTCTCCATCCACTCCCCC
>CM031595.1:183512266-183534766 GCA_018398815.1 Conus ventricosus
CATCTATCTCCAACAACTAAATAACAGCGCTGTGCAGAACTTGCCAAGCGGAAAAACACCGTCATAATAGTCCAGTTTATTGCGTTCTCGGTATCGGGTCCGTCAACGTTCACCCCTCCACTCTGCGTCTGCACAGCTCTGAACGAATGAAGTGAAAGAAAAGAAAATCAACAAGATTGGTTGCCAGGTGTTTGTGATTTTTTGACACATCTGGTTGCCGACTGATGTGGAACATATCCTCATCTATTTCACAAAGTGTATCGACTACTTTCTGTCAGTGAACATTTCTGTTCTTGTCCACTATTTTCTTTTAAATCTTCTCCTCAATTAGGACGGGGCAACTGTTGCTCCTTTTCCTACCCCCCCCCCCCCCCCTACCTGTTATTAAATTTCCCACTTTTTCCTAATTTTAGTACCTTTTCCTAACGATGTTCTCATTTTTCTTACTTGTTTCATCTCCTTTCCTGTACTGGTTCCTTTCCGCCCTGTTTTCCCTCGCCTTTCTCTCTCTCTCTCTCTCTCTCTCTCTCTCTCTCTCTCTCTCTTCTCTTTCTTTTTTTTTTTTAGCGTACGTTTCATGCCATTTTTTTACATTTCTTCGATTTTACTTTCCTTTTCCTATTTTTCTATTTTCTTTAATGCTTCTTTTTTCCCCTACCTTTTACTAATTTTCCACTTTGATCGTGTCAGTGATCACAGCGGTTGGACGTCGTCTACTCTTAGCTCTGTGAAGCCAGTGCTCTGCCTGTCGCAAAGCATAGTCAAGTGCTGTTGTAAGACCGGGTGGTATTTAAAAAAAAATCGGTGTCACCACCTGGAGGTATGATCTGAGCTGTTGCGTTGATATGGAAGATGTTGATAGCAATAACAATTTGGTTAGGGACTCCATATGCAATGAATATTTGCATTAGCTTTCCTCTGTGTGTGGAGTCAAATGCTTTTCTTAAGTACGCAAATGTTGAAACTGCAGGCAGAATTTTGTTGTTGTTTGTTTGCTTGTTTGTTTGTTTGATGACTCAGCCAGTCTGTGCAGTTTCAGCATCTGTTACTGTTCATGTGTTTTTCATGAATCCACTTTGACTGATTTTCAGCTTGGGATCTATGTGTGGTCTGAGTCTGTTCTGTTTCATTGTAGATTTTTACAGCTACTGAGGATAATGTGCTGTCTCTGTAATTTTCAAGAAAAACATAGTTAGTCGAGCTTAGAAACAAGTCTGAGCTTCTATAAGAGGAACAAATTGAGAACACAGAAAATAGTATGTATTATCATATAGTATGTATTACCATATAGTATGTATTATCATATAATATGTATTATCATAAAGTATGTATTATCATATAGTATGTATTATCATATAGTTCAGGCACATCAGGAGGCATATGAACTATATATTTCATTAAAGCCAAAACCCAAGTCAAAATTGCCCTGGGAAAGTGATAAAGTTAGCACTTACAAACACAACAAAAGAAAGAAAACGAAAAGTAATGAACCCCCACGGAACAACATCTCCACCATGATGGCTGCCATGTTGCTTTAGCAGTAGTGGTGCTCTGAAGCTCGCTTAAAACACAGCCGCTTTGCACAGGCGTCGTGAGTTGGATTGTACCATGTGGTCTGCCGTCAAACAGCCGACAGCAGCTTTGCACAGGCGTCATGAGTTGGATTGTACCATGTGTTTCGCCGTCAAGCAGCCGACAGCAGCTTTACACAGGCGTCGTGAGTTGGATTGTACCATGTGTTTCGCCGTCAAACAGCCGACAGCAGCTTTACACAGGCGTCGTGAGTTGGATTGTACCATGTGGTCCGCCGTCAAGCAGCCGACAGCAGCTTTACACAGGCGTCGTGATTTGGATTGTACCATGTGGTCCGCCGTCAAGCAGCCGACAGCAGCTTTGCACAGGCGTCGTGAGTTGGATTGTACCATGTGTTTCGCCGTCCAGCAGCCGAGAGCAGCTTTGCACAGGCGTCGTGAGTTGGATTGTACCATGTGGTCCGCCGTCAAACAGCCGTGAGCAGCTTTCCACCATGGGTTCAAGTCCACACTGTACCAACCCTTTATCGTTCTCACGGAACTCGAACCGCCGACCCACAATGAAGAGTTTATAGCGTGAACACTTGCTGACCCTTTGAGGAATAAAAAGGCAATAAAATGAAACACTGTAGAGCTGATTATATGGTGCACTGCAGTTTAGTGTCGTCAGAGTTTCTACACTGCAGGACTCATGACTGCAGCAGTTTGCAGGGTGTGATGAACCCGGCGTGTGACATGACTGCAAGCACCTGCACCTGCATCAAGTCTATGTAATTGTCATGTTCTTTCAACCCGTCTCTCCTCGGCAAGATGTGGGCTTTCTTTGAACGATTTCACAAATACGATAAAAGAAAGCATTAATGAATATTAACACAATAATTACATCCTTCCAATATGATTTAAAATTGGCACCTCCACTAACTTGGGGGTGACATGACAAAAAAAAAATAAAAAAACAGTCACGCAACCATTCGTCTTTGCCGTTCCAATAAAAACATCTTCCAATAAAATTTCCAAAAACATCTTCCGGCATTCAAGAGCTGAACAGAGAGAGAGAGAGAGAGAGAGGGGGTGGGGTGGGGTGGGGTGGGGGTGGGGGGGGGGGGGGTAAGCCACAGAAGGGGTAAGCCGCAGGACGTAATTAGTACCTTGAGACGGCGCAGGTGCGAGTGACAGCCGTGTTTGAGGCGTGTCTCCCACCAGCGCACAAACCTCCCCCCCGGACACAATGGGGGCTTTCTTCGCCGACTTGTCCACCTCTCACACGCGGGGGGGTTCTTTCACGGCTTCTCGCCGACGACACACAAGAAGCAGCACTTGTTGACTGGAGCCCTATACAAGTCACACATAATGTCGACAAATCCGCTCTCTGTCGAGCATTTGACCACAAACCACCAATTTTCACCTCCGCGCACCTGAAGAGAGAGCAGGCGGCGGAGGTGGCGTAGGGGCGGAGGGGGAAAAAAAGGAAAAAGAAAAAAAAAAAGAAAAATAAAGAAGAAAGAAAAGAAAAGAGAACCAGATGGGGAAGACTGGTCTCAGTCACGCCATATTGTCATTGTTTGGATAATTATCAGTCGGATGTTCAGACTGAGTTGTGGTTTGACCTGTTGAACAGGTTGTCTGTGTGTTTAATCCACTGTACAGCTACTTCTCTGCATGGTGTTTACGCGACTTTAATTATAGTTACTTCTCTGTGTGATGTTTACTAGTACTATATAACTACCTGTCTGAGTGATGTTTAATTGACTATAATTATAGGTACTTACCTGAGCTATGTTTAATTGACTAGGTAGCTACAGTAAAGTTTTCGTTTGCAGGTTTCTTAACCACATGTGCGTGCATATGTCAGGAAAGGGATATTCCATGAGATTCTATCATCATCAGGAAAGGGAGTATTCCATGAGATTCTATCATCGTCAGGAAAGGGAGTATTCCATAAGATTCTATCATCGTCAGGAAAGGGAGTATTCCATGAGATTCTATCATCGTCAGGAAAGGGAGTATTCCGTGAGATTCTATCACGTGTCAGGAAAGGGAGTATTCCATGAGTTTCTATCATGTGTCAGGAAAGGGAGTATTCCATGAGATTCTAACATGTGTCAGGAAAGGGAGTGTTCCATGAGATTCACATTTGTCAGGAAAGGAGTATTCCATGAGATTCTATCATGTGTCAGGAAAGGGAGTATTCCATGAGTTTCTATCATGTCAGGAAAGAGAGTATTCCATGAGATTCTAACATGTGTCAGGAAAGGGAGTATTCCATGAGATTCTAACATGTGTCAGGAAAGGGAGTATTATGAGAATTTATTATCGTCAGGAAAGGGAGTATTCCATGAGTTTCTACATGTGTCAGGAAAGGGAGTATTCCATGAGATTCTAACATCGTCAGGAAAGGAGTATTCCATGAATTCTATCATCGTCAGGAAAAGGAGTATTCCATGAGATTCTAGCATGTGTCAGGAAAGGGAGTATTCCATGAGATTCTAACATGTGTCAGGAAAGGGAATATGATATGAGATTCTAACATTGTCAGGAAAGGGAGTATTCCATGAGCTTCTAACATGTGTCAGAATAGGGAGTATTCCATGAGATTCTATTCATGTGTCAGGAAAGGGAGTATTCCATGAGATTCTAGCATCGTCAGGAAAGCGAGTATTCCATGAGATTCTAACATGTGTCAGGAAAGGGAGTATTCCATGAGATTCTATCATCGTCAGGAAAGGGAGTATTCCATGAGATTCTAACACGTGTAGATTCCTATGCTGTCCTATCATATCATGCACGGATTCCTGTCCTGCCTTTAATCATACTTTGCAGAGAGTGATGTCCTGTCTTTAACCAATATCATGTGCAGATTCCCATCAAGTCTATAACTGTATCATATACAGATTCCTGACGTGCCTTTAAATTCTTCTTTTTTTTTTCTTTTTTTTTTTTTGCTGTCCCAACCTCTGCGCCCCCTCAGAGGCATTGCACCCCACGCCGCTCATTCCGACACCCCGTCCACAGCCACAGCCCAGTCGGCCCCGCCGCAGCCCCGGCACCGACAATACACAGGGAGCAGTCAATGTCAAGTCATCAAGAGGCAACCCACTGGAGGAGACACTGCACTGCCGCCGAGTCACTTCGGTGGTGTTCAGTGGCGCCTGTTCTGATCTAACATACGCAGGACACCACCTACTAAGCCCCTACTGACGACAATAATTGCTTAGTCGCGGAGCCTGCGTGAGTGAGCTCTCCCTCCGGAGGGCACCACCACGTCCGTCCAACGACAGCCCCCATGGACCCGCCGATACCGGTGACCCCAACGGAACCAAACCAAGACCACAGACGTGGAGAGGACATCGAAAACTGAGGTCACCATGAGAGCAGGGCATGAAGGGCCACAAAATTTGAGACTTTTTAATGCTGATCGATGAGAATGAGGATGATTACGATGGTGCTACGGATGTCCATTTCGGTCTGAGACTACATGACAGGGCTGTACTCTACGCTTCCTTTCATAATATATCCCGGCGTCAACCAGGCCCGAGAGATACAGGCACCTGCAGTGTTGGTCAGAAATTTGAGCAACACTCTCAGAAACGCATCCATTAAGTGGATGAAACTCGACTGTATGGTCTCAGTCTTCCCAGCTGAGTCCGCAGCAAACTCAACTCTGGGTAGGAGCCGGTCGGGGCAGAAAAACCCACATGACTCTGATGGGATTGGAACCCACGACCTCCCAGCCGGGAGTCCGCGACACTAATCACTTCGCCACGGCGGCTGGTGTGCCTTTAAATTCATTATATTACGCACAGATTCTTATAATATTTTCAATTCTACCATGTCTGAATTCCTATCAATTCTTTGATTCTATTATGTAGTGATTGTTATCATGTCTTCCATTCTATTGTAGCCATGGTGCGACCTTTGCGGTCGGCTGGGCTATAACGAATATTATGTTATCGTTTTACATTACTTGTCCTGTCATGACTAACCCGCATTGTCTGTGCAATCAAGTCCTATGAAGGTTGGTTATGGACAGACCTGTCTTTACGTGACTTTCTGACAACATCCCTGTCTGTTGCAGTTCTGTGTGACCCTAGGAAGGCTGGGGGAGGCCCGACCTGTCGTTGCAGTTCTGTATGACTAGGAAGGCTGGTGGAGGACCGACCTGTCTGTTGCAGTTCTGTGTGACCCTAGGAAGGCTGCTGAAGGACGACCTGCCCTGTTGCAGTCTGTGGACCCTAGAAGTGCCGAAGGACCGATCTGTCTGTTGCAGTATCTCTGTGGACCCTAGGAAGGCTGGTGGAGGACCGACCTGTCTGTTGCAGTCTTGTGACCCTAGGAAGGCTGCTGAAGGACCGACCTGTCTGTTTCAGTTCTGTGTGACCCAGGAAGGCTGCTGAAGGACAGACCTGTCTGTTGCAGTTCTGTGTGACCCTAGGAAGGCTGGTGGAGACAGACCTGTCTATAGTGACTTCCTGACAAACATCCCTGTCTGTGCTGTTTTTGTGTGACCCTATGAAGGCTGCTGAAGGACCGACCTGTCTGTTGCTTTCCGTGTGACCCTAGAGGCTGCTGAAGGACCGACCTGTCTGTTGCAGTTCTGTGTGCCCTAGGAAGGCTGCTGAAGGATCGACCTGTCTGTTGCAGTTCTGTGTGACCCTGGGAAAGGCTGGTAGATGAACGACCTGTCTGTTGCAGTTCTGTGTGACCCTAGAAGGCTGGTGGAGGCCGACCTGTCCTGCTGCAGTTCTGTGTGACCCTAGGAAGGCTGCTGAAGGACCGACCTGTCTGTTGCTGTTCTGTGTGACCCTAGGAAGGCTGCTGAAGGACCGACCTGTCTGTTGCTGTTCTGTGTGACCCTAGAAGGCTGCTGAAGGACCGACCTGTGTGTTGCTGTTCTGTGTGACCCTAGGAAGGCTGTGGAGGACAGAACTGTCTATAGTGGACTTCCTGACAACATCCCTGTCTGTTGCTGTTCTGTGTGACCCTATAAAGGCTGAAGGACAGACCTGTCTATAGGTGACTTCCTAACAACATCCCGGTCTGGTGCGTTCTATGTGACCCTATAAAGGCTGAAGGACAGACCTGTCTATAGGTGACTTCCTAACAAACATCCGCTGTCTGCTGCTGTTCTGTGTGACTCTAGGAATGTTGGCTGGGCAGACCTGTCCCCTCCCAAATGCTGTCCTCCCACCATGTTTTCCATATGTCTCATCTTTCGTCCTCCAGTCACTGTACTCGCGGGATTAGTGTTGCCAGGCCAACGCATGTGCCCAGACTGTTTCACTTTTTTCTCCACTCCTCAATTATGGACAGGTTCTGTTGTGATCCGATAGATTATATGTAACATGATCTTATATATGATGGTCAGGATCTTGCGGCGACATCCCATCTTTATGATTTTGAGTCATCTTAAAATCTGCAAGGAGTGTCCAAGTTTCACATGCATACACAGGACACAGAAAAAATAAACCTAACAGGTGGCGCTCACAGAAGAATAAGAAGCATTTTTTAAAAAGTCGAAAGTGGGCGGAAACGTAGAACCAACGCACCATGATTATGATAGCGAGGAATCCAAAACACCCCGCAATAAAACATGGAGAAAACACCAACAATCTTTCATTCGGCATGACATCGTTTTGAGCCCACTGTAGTTTGTGACGCTCTTCAAAGCCAAGCGTTGTTGCTCAATCAGGTGTGCTGCGTTCAATGCAGCGCTCTTGTGGTGCCATTGGTTCCTGGCATTCCTAGCACTCACGATCTGTCATGAAAGAAATCTCCCCAGTATGTACGTCGCCTATGAATTGAATGCAGCGACAGGACGAATAGTTCAACAGGTGTTAGCGCTTTGTTGACGGTAAACCCTGTCCAAATGGCCCCAGTGACGGGCGGACAAATGAAGCCTTGCAGGCAGAGTCCAAACCACCCCCCACAGACAGTTAGCCGTGAAAACTGTTGATGGCTGCCATAATGGCCGTGTAGCAAGGCCTGACATCGTTGTGGGGTGCTTTATGCGCCGTGAAAGGCGGGGGATCCCCAGTGTCTGGCTCTGGCCCTGCTAATCTCTGGGCACCGCCCCGTCCTCACAGGGCGTGGGCCCCACCTGCCCGGAAGAACCCTGCCCCAGTGCCCTTTGCCGCTGTGGGAATGCACGATGCAGAGCCAAAGTACAGATGGAATTATACATGCTACGTCGACGTTTTTTTCGGATTTGGAGAAGTAGACAATGCAAAAGCAACGCGGGTTCCTAGGGGGGGAAAAGGCGGACGAAAAGGGGGGTTTTAAGGGGAGCCTTTGAACTTTTGGGGAATTAAAATTTGTACAGGGAGGCAGTTTTTCCATTTGGGGGCCGGTAAGAGAAGGCACCTGCCCTTTTGGTTTTTTTTTTGGTGGGGAACCTTTGACTTTTTTAGTGTAGTAGATGAACGGAGGATCTAGGGGGGTGAGACTGTGAAAATTTTCTTTGAGTGCGTGCGGTGCGGTTTTTTTGAGACGAAAAAACAATAATGCTGTTTTAATCTTTTTGGGGGGGGGAGCCAATCAGGTCGAAGGAGTGGAGTGTGTGAGTTCTCTTGGGAATTAAAAATAACCTCAGACTGTTTTGAACTTTTTGGATTTGTTTAGCAGGTGTCGGGGATCCCGGGCAAAAAGAGTTTTTTCCATATCAAGACGAGCAGAACAAGTGAAGTAAAGAGTTGGGCCTGTGGAAAGATAGGGCAATTGGGCAATTTTTTCTTAATCGTGATACGTACCTGACAAACTTTGTTTACATGAGGTTTTTTTGGGGAAATCTTCATCAAACTGACTCCTAGGGTTTTTTACAGAGTGGGAATGATTTCGCTGTGACAATATGATTTTGAGGCCGGTCCGATTTACCCTACCCCAACCAGGGGGCTTCTGTCTTTGAATCATTTAGTTTGGGGCTTTTTGGGTCCCCACCGTTTAGTCGAGATGCAGTTTTCACTGGGAGAAAGAATTATGGATTTGATTGGGGTAAGAAAAGTTGTAGAGCTGAGTATCTCAGCAATTCACGTGAGAGACTGAAGACTTCAATTACGTTGGGAAGTGGTTGTGTGTACAGTAGAAACAGCAGAGGGCTCAGAACTGAGCGCTGTGGAACTTCCAAACTTGAGAGGTGTAGGTTTAGAAACAAAAGCCTGGATCGAAACGGTCTGCCTACGTCCAGAGAGATATGATTGCAGGAAAGAAAGCGCTACGTTATCAATGCCAAAAACGTGTCTGAGACGGGTGAGAAGAATTCCATGATCTATGGTGTCAAACGCGGCACTCAGATCTAACAGCGTGAGATAGGGAGACTTTGGAATCGTCCGAAGCAACAAGAAGGTCGTTTAGAACGCGGAGGAGAGCAGTTTCAGTGGAATGATGAGCACGGTACGCAGACTGAAAACGCGCCAAAAGGTCACACCTAGACACGTGCTCCAGCAGGACACCACCTACTAAGCCCCCTACTGACGACATATAATTGCTTAGTCGCGGAGCCTGCGTGAGTGAGCTCTCCCTCCGGAGGGCACCACCACGTTGTCCAATGACAGCCCCCAGGGACCCGCCGATACCGGTGACCCCAACGGGACCAAACCAAGACCACAGACGTGGAGAGGACATCGACATTGAGGTCACGATAAGAGCAGGGCATGAAGGGCCACAGAATTTGAGACTTTTTTATGTGATCGATGAGAATGAGGATGATTAAGATGGTGCTACGGATTTCCATTTCGGTCTGAGACTACATGACAGGGCTGTACTCTACGCTTCCTTTCATAATATATCCCGGCGTCAACCAGGCCCGAGAGATACAGGCACCTGCAGTGTTGGTCAGGAAATTTGACCAACACTCTCAGAAACGCATCCATTAAGTGGATGAAACTCGACTGTGTGGTGCCAGTCTTCCCAGCTGAGTCCGCAGACAACTCAACTCTGGGTAGGAGCCGGTCGGGCCAGAAAACCCACATGACTCTGATGGGGTTGGAACCCACGACCTCCCAGCCGGGAAATCCGCGACGCTAACCACTTTGCCACGGCGGCTGGTGTGCCTTTAAATTCATTATATTACGCATCAGATTCTATATATTTTTAATTCTACCATGTCTGAATTCCTATCAATTCTTTGATTCTATTATGTAGTGATTGTTATCATGTCTTCCATTCTATTATAGCCATGGTGCGGACCTTTGCGGTCGGCTGGGCTATAACGAATATTATGTTATCGTTTTACATTACTTGTCCTGTCATGACTACCGCATTGTCTATGCAATCAAGTCCTATGAAGGTGGCTATGGACAGACCTGTCTTTTCGTGACTTTCTGGACAACATCCCTGTCTGTTGCAGTTCTGTGTGACCCTAGGAAGGTGGTGGAGGACAGACCTGTCTGTTGCAGTTCTGTGTGACCCTAGGAAGGCTGCTGAAGGACCGACCTGTCTGTTGCAGATCTGTGTGACCCTAGGAGGCTGCTGAAGGACCGACCTGTCTGTTGCAGTTCTGTGTGACCCTCGGAAGGCTGCTGAAGGACCGACCTGTCTGTTGCATGTTCTGTTGACCCTAGGAAGGCTGCTGAGGACCGACCTGTCTGTTGCAGTTCTGTGTGACCCCAGGAAGGCTGCTGAAGGACCGACCTGTCTGTTGCAGTTCTGTGTGACCCTAGAAAGGCTGGTGGAGGACAGACCTGTCTCAGTTCTGTGTGACCCTAGGAAGCTGGTGGAGGACAGACCTGTCTTTTCGTGACTTTCTGACAACATCCCTGTCTGGTGCTGTTCTGTGTGACCCTATAAAGGCTGAAGGACAGACCTGTCTATAGTGACTTCCTAACAAAATCCCTGTCTGGTGCTGTTCTGTGTGACTCTAGGAATGTTGGCTGGGCAGACCTGTCCCCTCCCAAATGCTGTCCTCCCACATGTTTTCCGTATGCCTCATCTTTGTCCTCCAGTCACTGTACTCGCGGGATCAGTGTGCCAGGCCAACTCATGTGCCCAGACTGTTTCACTTTTTTCTCCACTCCTCAATTATGGACAGGTTCTGTTGTGATCCGATAGATTATATGTAACATGATCTTATATATGATGGTCAGGATCTGCGGCGCCCTCCCATCTTTATGTTTTTGAGTCATTTTAAAAATCAGAAAGGGTGCCCAATTTCAAGAAACCGGGACAAAAAAAAAACCCTAACGGGGGCGCCAACAGAAGAATAAAAGCATTTTTAAAAAGCGAAAGGGGGGGGGAAAAAGTAGAACCAACGCCCCTGATTATGTACGAGGAACCAAAACCCCCCGCAATAAAAAAAGGAGAAAACCCCAACAATCTTTCATTCGGCTGAAAATCGTTTTGACCCCCTGTATTTGTGACCCTTCAAACCCGGTTGCCAACAGGTGGCGCGTTCAATGCAGCGTTTTGTTGGTGCCATGCTTGTTCCCGGCTTTCCCCTGCACTCCGTCTGTCTGAAAAAAATTTCCCCCCGTATGTACTTCGTAAATTGAATCACGACGGACAATAGTTAAACAGGTTAGCGTTGTTACGTAAAACCCTGCCAAAGGGCCCGAGGGGCGACAAGAAGCCTTGATGCACAGAGTCCAAACCCCCCCTCACAGAGGGTTAGCCGTGAAAACTGTTGATGGCTGCCAAAAAGGGCCGGTACAAGGCCAAAAATTTGTGGGGGCTTTTTTGCCCTGAAAGGCGGGGGACCCCCAGTGTCGGGCCCTTTTCCCCGCTAATCTCTGGCACCCCCCGCCCCCTCACGGGCTGGGCCCCCCGCCCGGGAAGAACCCCGCCCCATGCCCTTTGCCCGTGGGGGGGCACGAGCAGAGCCAAATCAATGGAATTTTAAATTACGTCGCGTTTTTTTTTTGGAAATGTTGAGAAGTGACTTTCTTTTAAAACGGTTATATTTGTCCAGGTATGGCTGTAATCATTAATGAATTCTAGAATTCCATCCAGTACATTCACTATCGTACGAGAACAATGTGAGGTTGAACCGATTTGGATCGTATCTGACCGTGGCATTCTGGCATGCTTGTGTTTTATTTGGCACCGTTGGTGGTGATTGCACAGTTGGTGGTGCTATTTGGCACTGTTGGTGGTGTTTATTTTGGCACTGTTGGTGGTGTTTATTTTAGGCACGTTGATGGTGTTTATTTTGGCACTGGTTGGTGGTGATGATTTTGGCACTGGTTGGTGGTGATTATTTTGGCACAGGTTGGTGGTGCTTATTTTGGCACGGTTGGTGGTGTTTATTTTGGCACTGGTTGGTGGTGATTATTTTGGCACAGGTTGGTGGTGCTTTATTTTGGCACTGGTTGGTGGTGTTTATTTTGGCACTGGTTGATGGTGATTATTTTAGACTGGTTAGTGGTGTTATTTTGGCGCTGTTGGTTGCACTTATTTTGGCACGGTTGGTGGTGCTATTTTGGCACTGGTTGTGGTGTGTATTTTGGCACTGGTTGATGGTGATTATTTTGGACACTGGTTGATGTGTTTATTTTGGCACTGGTTGATGTGTTTATTTTGGCATGGTTGTTGTCTTGATTTTGGCACTGGTTGGTGGTGTTTATTTTGGCACTGGTTGGTGGTGTTTATTTGGCACTGGTTGGTTGTGTTTATTTTGGCACCGGTTGTGGTGTTTATTTTAGGCACTGGTTGTGTGTTTGATTGTGGCACTGGTTGGTGTTTTATTTTGGCACTGGTTGTTGGTAATTATTGGCACCGTTGGTGTGTTATTTTGGCTCTGGTTGTGTGATTGATTTTGGCTCTGGTTGGTGTGATTATTTTGGCACTGGTTGGTGGTGTTATTTTGGCAATGGTTGTGTGTGATTATTTTGGAAATGGTTGGTGGTGATTATTTTGGAAATGGTTGGTGGTGATTATTTTGAACGGTTGGTGGTGATTATTTTGGAAACTGGTTGTGGTGATTATTTTGGAATGGTTGGTGGTGATTATTTTGGCAATGGTTGGTGGTGTTTATTTTGGCATGGTTGGTGGTGATTATTTTGGAAATGGTTGGTGGTGATTATTTTGGCATGGTGGTGGTGATTATTTTAGCACGGTTGGTGTGATTATTTTGGCACTGGTTGGTGGTGATTTTTTGGCACTGTTGGTGGTGATTATTTTAGCAATGGTTGGTGGTGATTATTTTAGCACTGGTTGTGTGATTATTTTGGCACTGGTTGGTGGTGATTATTTTGCACGGTTGGTAGTGATTATTTTGGCACTGGTTGGTGGTGATTATTTTAGCACGGTTGATGGTGATTATTCCCTATGACAGATGAAGATAGCATTATTGAGAGGATATCTAGGACACCAAGAGAGAGGAAGACGAACGGATTGTATGTCAAGAGGTAATGTGGGCTGCTTATGATAGCTTGTTCAATGCCGTACTCCTGCCATTAGTTAACCAATGACTTCCGAAATTAATTACAGTCCGATGTATCCCGGCAGCCTCTTCTACTAGATTAAGGCACGCTTTTAAAAATGGCATACGCTGACATTGCAAATCAAATATGTTTTATGGAAAAAACGATACCTCTACAATGACACAATGAATTGCGAAGTCCCTGTAGACCGTGTAGTCTGATTCATTAAAGCGTGTTACACTAGTATTGTATTGTTTAAGCACTATCAGATACTGACCAAACACGTCTATGTAGTTTGTTGTTTTGTAGACCAACTTTGAATGAGTTAGTGTAATAAAGCAACAAATTTCAAAATACATCTGGTTGTAATCTGTAACCCCTAAAATCGCTTTTCTTTTAGATGCAGCTGTGACAAACGAATGTACACAAAGTTTCACTGACTCAAAAAGATTTCCCTCAAGACTAGAATCTCACATATTTCTCTTCAAATCTCACATCTTTCTCTTCAAATCTCACATCTTTCTCTTCAAATCTCACATCTTTCTCTTCAAATCTCACATCTTCTTCAAATCTCACATCTTTCTCTTCAAATCTCACATCTTTCTCTTCAAATCTCACATCTTTCTCTTCAAATCTCACATCTTTCTCTTCAAATCTTCAGACGCCAAGAAACGTGCAGTAAACAGATGCTGCTTTCAGAGGTGCCGGAAAACACAAGCCTGGACACTGTACGACATCTATACACATACTTACTAATTCATTTACTTGCTTCCTTGCTTACATACTTACTTTCTTACGTACTTTCTTACCTACCTACTTTCTCACCTACTTCTTACTCACGTACCTGCCTACCTACCTTCCTCCCTCCCTCCTTAACTACCGACTACATACCCACCTACCTACTTATTTAATAACCTACCGACCTATCTATTCATTTATATACTCATTCACTCTCTTACTCACATACATACTCACTTACTCATTCACTCACTCACTCACTCAATTACTTACTTACTTGCTAACTTACTTACTTACTTACTTGCTTACTTACTTGCTTACCTACTTACTTACTTACATACAAATATATAGGAAGTGAAATCTCATTCAGAAATCTGGAAACATTACGTCTTCCATTCCGAAACGACAAAACGTATTTCTGCAATCAAACGAAATCACCCAGTGTCAAAGAGATGAACATTGGAGCTTTGGGCCAATATTCAGAAGAAAAAGAAACACCCGAAGGTGCTGGGGAGGACCCAGAGAAGCACTGTCTTCACCTGCCCTTAGAGCAGTCCTGTACCACCCTTGGAGGCCTGCGCTGTGTTGACGATGGTACCGGCACGCACAGGACACTCCATTAAAATATCAAGGGGCATAACTGCCCTGAACAGAGGTAAATTAGACTACAGGATGCAGCTCATAACAGCCTTAAAGTAGCATCCCCATGGGGTACCAGCCCTATTTCATGACTGCAGAGCCCACCGGCGAAAAAACACCACCCTCCAGCTGCCGAGCACACCCCACAGACCCAACACCCCCTGCCCGGACAGATGAAGACAGTGCCACTCCAGACACAGCCAAGCTTTCGCCATAAAGGTCTTAAATTTCCCTCAAAGAGAATCCAAAGTTGTAGTCTTTTCCCACTGTCAACAGGGCTTTCCCTGTGGTCAGTGGGTCTTTCCTCACCGTCACGGGCCTTTCTCCAGGGGCACCTAGTTAAGGCAAAGAAGAAAAAGAAACACCCGAAGGTACTGGGAGGACCCAGAGAAGCACTGTCTTCACCCTGCCCTTAGAGCAGTCCTGTACCACCCTTGGAGGCCTGCGCTGTGTTGACGATGGGGACAGCACGCACAGGACACTCCATTAAGATATCAAGGGACATAACTGCCCTGAACAGAGGTAAATTAGACTACAGGATGCAGCTCATAAAAGCCTTAAAGTAGCATCCCCATGGGTGTACCCGCCCGTATTTCATGACTGCAGAGCCCACCGGCGAAAAACACCACCCCCAGCTGCCGAGCACACCCCACAGACCCAACCCAACCCTGCCCACGGACAGATGAAGACAGTGCCACTTTCCAGACACAGCCAAGCTTTCGCCATACGTCTTATGTGCCCTCAAGAGAGAATCCAAAGTTGTAGTCTTTCCCACTGTCAACAGGACTTTCCCTGTGGTCAGTGGTCTTTCCTCACCGTCACTGACCTTTCTCCAGGGTCAGCCTAGTTAAGGCAAAGAAGAAAAAGAAACACCCGAAGGTACTGGGAGGACCCAGAGAAGCACTGTCTTCACCTGCCCTTAGAGCAGTCCTGTACCACCCTTGGAGGCCTGCGCTGTGTTGACGATGGGTACAGGCACGCACAGGACACTCCATTAAGATATCAAGGGCCTTGGGCCAATATTCATGTATCAGGACATTACATTTGTTGTTCTTGATTACGTATGATTGTGCTCGTTTTCAGCCAGTGTTTCACATATGAGGACATTGCACCGGTTTGATTGTGCTTGATTGTGTTCGTTTTCAGCCAGTGTTCTGAGCTTCATTATCCATTTGAATATGTCTCTGAGTCTATCTATGATTGTCATTTGCATGGAAACGAGAAGAGAGAAAGAGAGAGAGAGAGAGAACGAACGAACGAACGAACGAACGAATTTTATTTTAAGAGGGTAGTGGATTAAGCATGAATACTTTTTTACATCCAGCCCTCTGGGCAAGGAAAAAAAAAAAAAAAAAAAATCGATATATAGTAAAAAAGCAAATCAAACAAATACATGAAAAAAATGGAACAATTCCTTGCATGGGAACCTTTGACAAAAAAGAAGAAAAAGAAACCAGTGAACACCACCACCAACAACAACAACCACAACAACGAGAAAAAATGATCAAGGCAAGAGGTGAGGAGAGAGAGAGAGAGAGAAGAGAGAGAGAGAGAGAAGAGAGAGAGAGAGAGAGAGAGAGAGAGAGAGAGAGAAACCGACCGACTGACCGACCGACTGACCGACTGGCGGAAGAAAGGCAGAGATAAAGGAAGAGAAATACAATGAAGCAGACATGGATAAACACCTGCGAAAACCTTTGAAGAAAAAAAAAAAACACATTAATGGCACAGGATGATCACTGCAATTTGCGTAAAAATGAGTCAACTTCCAACATCACATATTTGTTAAATTGAGAGAGAGAGAGAGAGAGAGAGAGAGAGAGGAGAGAGAGAGAGAGAGAGAGAGAGAGAGAGAGAGAGAGAGAGAGAGGAGATGGAGAGAAGAGAGAGACAGGGAGAGAGATGGAAGAGAGAGAGAGGGAGAGAGAGAAAGAGAGAGAGAGAGAGAGAGAGGAGAGAGAGAGAGAGAGAGAAGAGAGAGAGAGAGAGAGACTGACAGGCAGACAATACAGACAGACAGATAGACAGAGAATACAAGGAGCAGCAGAATAAAGACATAGAGATGAGTTTAAAAAAAAAAAAAAAAAAAAAAAATTTGAGGAAATTGGATACAAGATTACGATCCAAAAATATCACAGAAGGTTAGCTATAACTCAGCATTAGATATTTATGATAATGTGTTTTAAAAGTAGATAAGCTACTTTTATTTCTTATGTCACAAGGAATTGCATTCCAAAGTTTACCACCTGAATAAACTAAGGAAGACATGAATAGATCAATTCTGGGCCGGGAATGGATATCAAATGTTTATTACGAAAGGTGTTTACAAGGAATTTGGTACGTAGATAAGGAGGTGCGAGATTGTTCATTATTTTGTACATGAACACACCCTTATTGAAACGACATTTATGACTGAATGGGAGAATCTCAAGTTCTTTATAGTCTACAACTTGAAGAGATGATTTAAGAAGTACGATTTTTAGTGAACGTCTATACAAACGCACCAGTGGTTTCAAGCAATTGTGACTGGCCATGTCCCAGCAAGTTGAAGCATAATCAATATCAGATTGTATATAGGCATGGAAAAATAACTTCCGAGAATGTTGGTCAAGGAAATGCTTAATTCTGTTTAACTGAAATATCTTACTTGAGATCTTCCGAGATAAAGCAGAAACGTGATTAGACCAAGATAGATTGTTATCGATAGTGAGACCAAGTAACTTATGTGAATCAATTTCTTCTATAATCTGATCGTAGAGATACAATGGAGGTGATCTAGTTTTCATGTTTTGTCGTTTTTGCCTAGTTGTTATCAACATAAATTTGGATTTCATAGGATGGAGGGCCATGTGATTTAGTTTGGACCACTCAGTAAGATTATTTATATCTTTTGAAGAGCACTGCATACCGAGTGTACGTTTTTACCTTTACTGAGAGAGAAGAGAGAGAGAGAGAGAGAGAGAGAGAGAGAGAGAGAGAGACAGACAGACAGACAGACTCCTCTCTCTCTCTCTCTCTCTCTCTCTCTCTCTCTCTCTCTCTCTCTCTATCTATCTATCTCTGTCTTTCTCCTCCTCTTCCCCCTCCTCCTCCCCCTCCTCCTCCTCCCCACACTTCTTTTCTTCTTTTTCTTCTTCTTCTTCTTCTTCTTCTTCTTCTTTTTCTTCAGGTCCTGGAATGAAAAGCATGTTGTATCAAAGAGAGGGAAACGACAACAAGTCATCCAGGTGTTGGGCCTGTGTATCTGTCAGTGTGACGGCAGGACGTTTACTGCCGTGTGACAATGGCGACGGCAGGGGGCTCACCTCAACACGTGCTGATGAAGACGAGGGTCCCAATGGCCCCTGTAATAAGCAGGCCAGGCGAAAGGCGTTTTGTGAGGTGTCAGGCTGTTTTGACAAGGCTGCTGTATGTGCGCAGTGTTGGAGGTGGGGGTGGGGGTGGGAGGGGAGGAGTGAGTGTGAGGGAGGGGAGAGATGGTCGATCAAGCCATGGTGGTTTAGAAAGTCGCGTGTTTCCAGCACCACTCTTTTATTCCCTAAGGTATGAGGGGCGAAACTTGTGTGCAACGAATACTCTCTCTCTCTCTCTCTCTCTCTCTCTCTCTCTCTCTCTCTCTCTCTCTCTCTCTCTCTGTGTGTGTGTGTGTGTGTGTGTGTGTGTGTGGTGTGTGTGTGTGTGTGTGTGTGTGTGTGTGTGTGTGTGGTGAGAGAGCGTGCGCGCGTGCGTGAAATTACCTTTCTTCCTAAAACTTTACAAGAAAGTACCAATGATCACGTGAAATTGACTGACGTAAGTCAGATGTCACTTCACCATTTAAAAACCAACAACAACTGAAACTCTCAATGGACATCACAACGGAGAAAATCTTAAAATTCATTACAGCTAAAAAAGATTGTCGAGCAAATTTCACGTCAAAGATGACTGAAAATAATGAATAATAACAGTAACTGTTGGAATCTTTGTAGATGACAGAAATGACAGAACCTCATCTGTTGAAAATACTAAATGTGTGTAGATCAGTATTGGTCAGATTAAAGAGAGTATGGAGAGGGTTGGGCGTGGGGGTGGGGGTGGGGTCTGGCTGTGAGGGATTAGAAAAGAAAAAAAAAAGAGAAATAAGGTCAGTTATAATTGAACAGTTTTCCTTACTTTTTGTCATTGTCATACACCTTGCCAACAATAATTTGTGTCGTCTTTGTGTATGTTACATGGACTACAGGTTAATTTTGTGTATGTTGTATTGTTCCAAGATCATGACTTTAAAAGTTGAGGAGAAAGGAAGTCCGTCCCTAACCTCATACAAATTCTTTGTGGAAAACAATTCCCCAGAAAGTATAAGTCATGGATGGAGATCAAATCTGTTTCGCGGATTCTGTCGGAGTGGATCAGGATCACTGTACCAGGAAGCCTTTCTTCGTCAGTGGGAAGAAACTCTATGGACTACGTCACAGCAGAAACTCTATGGACAACGTCACAGCAGAAAATCTATGGAAAACTTCACAGCAGAAACTCTATGGGCAACTTCACAGCAGAAACTCTATGGACAACTTCACAGCAGAAACTCTATGGACAACTTCACAGCAGAAACTCTATGGCAACTTCACAGCAGAAACTCTATGGACAGCTTCACAGCAGAAACTCTATGGATAACGTCACAGCAGAAACTCTATGGACACCATCACAGCAAAACTCTATGGGCAACTGCACAGCAGAAACTCTATGGACAGCTTCACAGCAGAAACTCTATGACAACTTCACAGCAGAAACTCTATGGGCAACTGCATAGCAGAAACTCTATGGACAACTTCACAGCAGAAACTCTATGGACAGCTTCACAGCAGAAACTCTATGGACAACTTCACAGCAGAAACACTATGGACAGCTTCACAGCAGAAACTCTATGGACAGCTTCACAGCAGAAACTCTATGGCCAAAGTCACAGCAGAAACTCTATGGACAACTTCACAGCAGAAACTCTATGGACAACTTCACAGCAGAAACTCTATGGACAACGTCACAGCAGAAACTCTATGGACAGCTTCACAGCAGAAACTCTATGGACAGCTTCACAGCAGAAACTCTATGGACAACGTCACAGCAGAAACTGTATGGACAACTTCACAGCAGAAACTCTATGGGCAACTGCACAGCAGAAACTCTATGGACAACGTCACAGCAGAAACTCTATGGAGAGCTTCACAGCAGAAACTCTATGGACAGCTTCACAGCAGAAACTCGATGGACAACTTCACAGCAGAAACTCTATGGACAGCTTCACAGCAGAAACTCTATGGACAACTTCACAGCAGAAACTCTATGGACAGCTTCACAGCAGAAACTCTATGGACAGCTTCACAGCAGAAACTCTATGGACAACTTCACAGCAGAAACTCTATGGACAGCTTCACAGCAGAAGCTACATGGACAACTGCACAGCAGAAACTCTATGGACAACTGCACAGCAGAAACTCTATGGACAACGTCACAGCAGAAACTCTGTGGCAACTGCACAGCAGAAACTCTATGGACAGCTTCACAGCAGAAACTCTATGGACACTTCACAGCAGAAGCTACATGACAACTGCACAGCAGAAACTCTATGGACAACGTCACAGCAGAAACTCCATGGACAACTGCACAGCAGAAGGCCTTCAAAGAAGAGCTCTTCCTCCTCCCCCACAAGAAAAGTGTCTCCGTTCCAAACTTACATTCTAAAGAGGCTGGGTAGCATCTAGGTTGACTCTTCTTTCTTCAGCTTATTATTATCATAATTTTGTTTGTTCATCTTTTTCTTCCCTCAGCTACTGTATTACCATGTCTCTGTTCATCCTCTTCTCTCTTCAGCTGCTGTATTACCATATCTTTGTTTTTTCGGCCTCTTCTTTCTTCGGCTACTGTATTACCATATCTTTGTTTTTTTGTCCTCTTCTTTCTTCAGCGGCTGTATGACCATATCTTTGTCTGTTCATCCATCTTCTTTCTTCGGCTACTGTATTACCATATCTTTGATTTTTCGTCATCTTCTTTCTTCAGCTACTGTATTACCATATCTTTGTTTTTTCGTCCTCTTCTTTCTTCAGCGGCTGTATTACCATATCTTTCTTCATCCTCTTCTTTCTTCAGCGGCTGTATTACCATATCTTTGTTTTTTTTCGTCCTCTTCTTTCTTTAGCGGCTGGATTACCATATATTTATTTGTTCATCCTCTTCTTGTTCAGCTGCTATATTACCATATCTTTGTTTGTTCATCCTCTTCTCTCTTCGGCGCTGTATTACCATATCTTTGTTTCGCCTTTTGCCTTAGAACACCAGTTCATTGTTGTTGACCTGACTCCCTATTTGTTAGTGTGTGTGTATCCTTATCCCCGACCTTGAGAGTTCCTGTGGCACGTCCACTGCTCTTGAACTTTCACTTTTGCCATTCTGTAGTTTGGGCCAGACTGATATTACAACCTTGTCTCCGACTTCTACAGCACGATTGTAACCTTGTTTTACCCGACTTGTGCTTCTCGGGACGAATGTTAAGGGGTAGGTTCAGCTTTGCTTCACACACACACACACACACACACACACACACACACACACACACACACACACACACACACACACACACACACACACACACACACACACACACGCGCGCGCGCGCGTGTTCGTAGTCCTACCATCGTCAAGTGAAGACGAAATGAGCGGTCAGCCTTGTGGACTTGTTCGTAGTCTTACCATCGTCAAGTAAATGCGAAATGAGCGGTCAGCCTTGTGGACTTGTTCGTAGTCTTACCATCGTCAAGTGAAGCGAAATGAGCGGTCAGCCTTGTGGACTTGTTCGTAGTCTTACCATCGTCAAGTGAAGACGAAATGAGCGGTCAGCCTTGTGAGCTTGTTCGTAGTCTTACCATCGTCAAGTGAAGACGAAATGAGCGGTCAGCGTTGTGGACTTACTGGTTTGGAGGTCGTTGCTTCCATTCCTACCACAGAGAAATGTTGACTGCGGCACAACTGAGTGCTGTGGGTCGGATGGGACGACTGGAACCACACTGGAACCACACTGGAACCACACTTGAACCACACTGGAACCACTGGAACCACACTGGAACCACACTGGAACCACTGGAACCACTGGAACCACACTGGAACCACTGGAACCACTGGAACCACACTGGAACCACTGGAACCACTGGAACCACTGGAATCCACTGGAACCACTGGAACAACACTGGAACCACACTGGAACCACTGGAACCACTGGAACCACACTGGAACAACACTGGAACCACTGGAACCACACACTGGAACCACACTGGAACCACTGGAACCACTGGAACCACTGGAACAACACTGGAACCACTGGAACCACCTGGAAACACTGGAACCACACTGCAACCACACTGGAACCACTGGAACCACACTGAACCACACTGGAACCACTGGAACCACACTGGAACCACTGGAACCCACTGGAACCACACTGGAACCACTGGAACCACACTGGAACCACTACATGGAACCACTGGAACCACTGGAACCACACTGGAACCACACTGGAACCACACCGGAACCAGACGGTCGACTTTCTCCTTACACGGATGCAAATACGACAGTGTCACTCAAATGTTCCCAGCTCAACCACTGCAAGTGTTCAAACTCTCGGCCTGGTGATGTCGGTATTTGTCAAGCTGGAGTAACCGCCACAGCACTGCCATGTAGTCTCTACTAAAATGGATCTCCATAACTATTTATCATCACCTCATCGATCAGTCTCAATAGATTTAAATTTCTATGGCCCTTCAACCTTCTTTTGTGATGACTCAATGTCAGGTTCCACTCACGACCCCCCCCCCCCCCCACAACACACACCACCCCCTCCCCACCCCCCTCATCTGACCCTGTGTATCGTGGTTGGCAATACTTCATGGGACTGTTGTTGGACAAACGACAAACGTGTGCCACTCTGAAGGGTCGCTCACTCACGCTGGACTCAGAGAGAGAGTCATTAGTGTCTATAGGGGCTCTATAAATTTCTGTGTGAGACTTTGTGTTTGAGCAGACAGTACTGCCTGTCGGTGGAGAACAAGGCAATGTATGTCAGCCTGCCCACCTGTTGCCTCACACACATCACTCTCTGGACACAGGTGGTCGTGCATTTTATCTATGCTGTTGCCGTCTACAATCAGACCGTGGGTGGCAGCATTTGTTTATTGCTTTTGTCTAGAAGCTGTAGTCATACTTCTGCTCTT
>CM031595.1:183537266-183662266 GCA_018398815.1 Conus ventricosus
CACACACACACACACACACACCACACACACACACACACAAGAATCCTGGTGTGATGTCATCCACTTGGCCAACCGTATGTTCACTAACGCTAGAATATTCATTAGCTCGATCATTCCAGCACGTGGTAATCATCACCTTAACACACTCATTTCACCTTCAAACGACAACCTTCAAAAAGCTTGTGAAATGTTGAAAACTGACATTATTGATAATCAATTGACTTTCACAACCACTACGGGAAAACCCAAGCTACCTCTCTATGGGAATCTCATTCACCCTAGTGATGCTGGCACTGCTAAACTGGCAATGAATTTTAAGCAGATTTGTTTTCCCCCACAGCCCCAAAATTCTTTTAGGAGAGCCAATCAGTCAAATCAATTTGGCCATAATTCTTTGCGTTCAGTGCAATCAGAGAACTATCGCTCTCAAGTCAGAGGTAAAAGTGCTAATTACAGAAGCGCAAACCACTTCCATTCTATGGACTGTCCACCTTTGGAGTCCATGACTCATTACCCCCCTTAAGAACTGGTCGAGAAAACCATTCTCACCATTCTCAACAAACTTCTATCGCCTCTGAGCGTCACTTCTCTAACCTGTCCCACCCTCTCCTTCCGCCAACCATTGACCGCCAGGCCCCACCACGCCCCCCATTTATGAATGGCAACACTGAGTCTACTCACCCCAATCAACGCCCTCCACTCCTTACCCACCCCCCATCATTCCCTCCTCACCCCATGATGTTTGACCCCGCTCAGGCCATTCCAAGTTGCGAAGTTCCACCACCCGTCCGCCACCCTTATGTAAACCAAAGTTCTCACCCCATGCAATCCCATTTACCCCTTTACGCCTTCCACACCACAACATGCCTCCCTTTATCCCTTTGGTTGGAGAAAGTTCGAACCCAACGCTGAAATATGCTGCTCATGTAGGAGGTCGCAATTCCCCAATATATCAACCCCTATGAGATGCTGTTTCACAAATTCATGGCCTCCTATATGAACCCCTACTTAATGTTTCAACGCTAGATCCTTGGTGTGTGTGTGTGTGTGTGTGTGTGTGTGTGTGTGTGTGTGTGTGTGTGTGTGTGTGTGTGTGTGTGTGTGTTGCTAATCAAAGCTGGACTCGCATTGAGCTCATTTGAAAAGTCTTCTTTTGCTCAAGCTCCCTAATTGGGATATTGGAGTTAGATGACAGTAACGACACATTTGTCATTGCTAGTTTGTTGCATTGAACTGGTTTCCCTGTTGATGTGCTGTAATTTTTGAGGCCCAATCTCTGATTCAGGCTGTAAATAGACATTTTGTGTCATTATTGTTCACACTTTTTGGAGATCTTTTCTCGTTTGCAATTAGTTTTTGATCAATTTCATTGTCTGATTTTTTGTTTTGTTTTGTTTGTGTACTTCCTAACTTGCATTGACATTTGGTTAGATTTGTATGCACATATTTGCAGTTGTGTACTTGCAGTTGGCGACCTTGTATTTTTGATTTGTATTTACGTTGTATTTGGTGAGGTGGGTTTGTTTTGTGTGTGTGTGTGTGTGTGTGTGTGTGTGTGTGTGTGTGTGTGTGTGTGTGTGTGTTTAAATTCTTTATGAATTTAATTTTCTGAACAAAATTTTTGCTTTCATGGACACCGTAAAAGTGTGATCTAAGTCTTGGCTTACAATTGTGTTGCCTGTACTTATTATTTTTTTTTTTTTAAATAGAAAACGTGTCCTTTTTCAAATCGGATTAGTGAGACATACATGTCAAATAATTTGTTCATCTGTATTGACCTATTTTGTTGTTTATTTGATTGCTTGACTTGTAATAATCTTGATGTAACATTGTGTTGCCATGCCATTTACTCAAGATGCGTGGCCCTCCAAGAAAGGGCTTCGAATAGGATATCTTAATATTAACAGTGCTAGAAACAAAACTGATGAAATAGCATCTATTTTAAACAACAATGGAATGAACTTTCATATGTTTTGCTTCGCCGAATCCAGGTTAACATGTGTAGTTTCAGATGCTGATATGTATATGCATAATAATTATAACATCATCCGTCTTGATCCTACAGCTCCTAAATCAACAGGACTGCTATTATACTGTGCGAACTCATTAAATTTTAAAAGAATACTACATCTCGAAAGCTATAATATAGAATAGGTTTGGGTTGAAATTAGTTTAAAATGTTGTAAACCTATAATAGTAGGATTCATTTACAGAAATCCATCTGAAACAATTGGTTGGTACGATAGGTTTAATCTGATGATTGACGCTGCCATCCTGGAATCAAAAGAAATCGTTCTCCTAGGAGACTTTAACATAGATCTAAGAATGCCCTTACAGTGTCCGGAAAAAATGGATTAGTAGCTGTGCAATGGAACAATTAATCGACCATCCAACACGCATTACAGAAAACACTGAGACTCTTATTGATCACATTTACGTTAATTCTAAAGAAACACATTGTAGAAAATTGCTGTGCTCCAGTTAGTTGTAGTGATCACTCAACAATAGGTCTTACTTGGATGAAAAAAGGAGTAAAAATTCCAAAATACGGACACAAGGAAATTTTCTATAGACGTTTTACATATTTCGACAAAAATGCCTTTCTAACTGACTTACTTCACTCAGGATTAGAAAACGTTTATCAGATTAGAGACCCGGACTGTGCCGTTAATGAATGGATAAAAAAATTCAGTACTGTTTATGATAGACATGCTCCCTTTATAAAAAAAAAGAGTTAAACATTTAGTAAACCACCTTGGATAACAAAGGAAATAGAAAAGGAAAGTGACGAAAGAGATTATTTAAATATGACAAATCAAAAAGTGAAGTACAGACGACAAAGGAACAAAGTCACTTCTATGAAGAGGAATGCAAAGCAAAAATATTTCCAAGATTTGGTGTCTTCATCAAAGAACTCTAAATTGATATGGAAAGCCATCAATAGCCTAACTAATAACAACTTACATAGCCGAGTCCAAAGATCATGTAAAGACTTATCACCAGAAGAAATCAATACTCACTTTGCAAATATTGCCGAAAAAACAGTTATAAATAATAAAACGAACAAGAACGACTTAAAGCTGTTAGAAGAATTTTGCACTTCAAAGAACATTCATTCCAAATTCAATATTCCATCAGTCGCAGTAAATGAAGTTTTCATGGGACTGTTAAATTAAAGAAATCGGGAACTAGAGATTTAGATGGGTTAGACGGGAAAATTCTAAAAATCAGTGCCCCTGTTATTGCAGATTCTCTTACTTATATTTACAATCTATCTATCGATAAGAACAACTTTCCCTCGAATTTAAGAAAGCTAGAGTTATACCGATTTATAAAACAGGAGATCCTGCAAATCCCTCTAACTATAGACCGATTTCTATCCTATCTCTCTTATCTAAACCCCTTGAAAGGCATGTTCAATCACAGTTATATTCTCATTTCAAAAGATATGATCTGATTCATGAAAACCAATCTGGCTTTCGTGAGAACCACTCTTGCCATACAGCACTTACACAAATTATTGAAAATTGTCTTTCAAACATTAATAACAACGAGTTTACAGGAATTCTTTTTGTTGATTTTGCAAAAGCATTTGATGTAATCGACCACACTCTGCTATTAAAAAAACTCAGCCATTACAAATTGACCAACGAAACCCTAAAATTTATTTCTTCATTTCTCACAAACCGCTATCAGCTTGTCGAAATAAATTCTAACGATCAACGTTGCTACCAGTTAAGTTTGGGGTGCCTCAAGGATCTGTATTAGGACCACTTTTGTTTTCTATTTACATTAATGACCTGCCTTTGTACATTCAATGTGTTTGTGAAATGTTCGCTGATGACACTTCTTTACAAGATAAAACAGAAATGCGGCTGAACTCGTAACTAATCTACAAGATAACCTTAACAGACTTGACGAATGGACTGAACTGAATCATATGGCTCTCAATATCAGCAAAACTAAATGTATTTATGTAACTTCACGTCAAAAAAGAAAAAAAATGTGTTCCCCTTTGCACCATTATACCTCAAAGGACAAATTATAAACGAAG
Organism: Conus ventricosus; assembly: GCA_018398815.1. Lineage (NCBI taxonomy): Eukaryota > Metazoa > Mollusca > Gastropoda > Neogastropoda > Conidae > Conus > Conus ventricosus. The sequence continues at coordinate 183,541,321 of CM031595.1, forward strand.
TAGTCTCACATAAAGTTTTAGGAGTCACCATCGACAACGATTTACTATGGTCTGAACATATTTCTGATTTAGGGAAAAAAATTTCAAAAAGACTATATCAGCTTTCAAAAATTAAGAATTTTCTAAATCTGTACTCCAGGAAAATGTTTTTTCATGCACACATCCTATCTCTAATTAATTATGCATCCACATTATGGGATAACTCAAGTGAAACTAATCTAAAATACATAAATCGATTATACAAAGAGCTATAAAATTAATTAAATTAAGTCCTAACACGTTGAGTAAAGATGATTTTAAGAATTTGGATATTCTTCCTCTTACGGAGAGGCTTTATTTTAACAAATATTTGTTCATGTACAATGTTGTGAACGGAATATCTCCGAGAAAAATCGTACGATATTTCTCTATCAATGAAAATAGACACAATCACAAACTTTCCTTTCCCAGACCTCGTAACGATCTGTATAAATCAAGTTTTACTTACTCTGGTGGATCTATTTGGAATAATCTACCCGTACACTTGAAATGTATTTGGTCTAGAACTGGTTTTAAAACGCACTAAAAAAATATTTATAAGAAAAACTATAAACAAAACGTTATTTATTTTGGCTTGTCATGTAATCTCTTCTCTCTCTCTCTCTCTCTCTCTCTCTCTCTCTCTCTCTCTCTCTCTCTCTCTCTCTCTCTCTCTCTTCTATTCTTTTTTCCTTCCTCCTTCTCCTCTTCTTCTTCCTCTTTTCTTCTCTTTCTTCTTGTTCTTGTTCATCTTCTTGTTATAGTTCTTTTCTTCTTCTTCTTCTCTTCTTGTTCATCTTGATCTTCTTCTTATTCTCTCTCTCTCTCTCTCTCTCTCTCTCTCTCTCTCTCTCTCTCTCTCTCTATCTCTCTCTCTCTCTCTCACTCGCTCGCTCCCTCGCTCTCACTCTCACTCTCTTCCTCTTCTCTCCTTTTCTCTCTTCAAGTCTTGATATATAACGTACTTGTATTAATCATGAATTAAAAAAGGTTGAATTGAAACCAGTTTGTAGTATAACTGTTTTAATTGTATTTACACATGGTGTACTTCACATATCTGTTTAACTTTTATATGTGCTCATGATGTTCCTTTCCTTACATATAATGTGCTTGTGTGTATGTGTGTATGTGTGTGCGTGTGTGTGCGTGTGTGTGTGTGTGTGTGTGTGTGTGTGTGTGTGTGTGTGTTTCTATCGGTCTAAATACAATTTCCAATTTCCAATGGATATTGTTTGCATGCCTATGTTGTTTACCTTGAAATGATTAGTCTTTGGATGTTGCCTTATGATTCTCTTTCTTTGATGTTGCCTTATGATGTTCTTTTCTATTGTTTTTGGAGGGCAGGATGTAAAAAAGCTGTATCGCTTACTCTTTTACCCTCATTAAAGATCATTTTGACTTTGACTTTGACTTTGACACACACACACACACACACACACACACACACACACACACACACACACACACACACACACACACGCGCACGCACATGCGCGCGCGCAGGGTTAAAAAAAACTGATAGCCAGACGGACTTACAGACAGACAGACACACACAGACACACGCGCGCGCGCGCGCGCGCACGCACATACACACACGCACGCACACACGAACGCACTCACGCACGTGCGAAAAACACACACACACACACACACACACACACACACACCACACACACACACACACACACACACACACAGAATGGTTAAAAAAAAAACTACAAACACTGGATTAATTGCAAAATATATTTCGCTTTATTTAAAGCTTCTTCAGTTGCAACCATGGACCGAACTGTAAGAATGCAACACCGAAGTTAAAACGTAAACAACTGAAATAAAATCACACACTAAGCCTATTTAAAATGCACGGGGTTTTTCAATACAGTTCAGTAGCTGAACATGATCGACACACACAACCACACACCATACCTGAGCGCTAGCGCGCGTGCGCACATGTATATCTTCCTGAACAATATGAAGGCAGGCCCGTGAATCACCGCGATAAATAAATATAACTAAAAGAGAGAGGGAGGAACTGGGCGTGGAAAGGGTGGGGAGAGGGAGGGGGAAGAAAGAGGGGTGTAAAAGGGAAAGCCTCAAGTTTAACCTACTGTAAGTATTCACACACACACACACACACACACACACACACACACACACACACACACACACACACACACACTCTAGCTTAACCCGGCAAAACATGAATGTAAGCATTAAAACACACACACACACACACACACACACACACCACACACAACACACATACACACACACACACACACACACACACACACACACACACACACACACACCATGTTTAACCAAGGAAAATCTGACTGTAAGATTTGAAATACATACCACACCCAAACACGTACACACTCACACACATACACACACACGTACACACACACACCACACACACACACACACACACACACACACACACACATACACGCACGCACGCACCCACTCACACACACACACACACACACACACACACACACACACACACACACACACACACACACACACACACCGGGGCTAATCTCACACCGGGGCTAATCCCAGACATTCAGTCCAGCCGGGTACATAGTTTTTAGTTTGTACCTCCAGAATCTTTCCCTCTGCTTGCGCACTGTATGGGCTGCTGGTCCTGTCGCTCCGATCTGCTCAATTACGGTTACCCTCAGGTCGTCCAGATGGTGGTCTGTGCTCTAGAAGTGTCGAGCGACCAGCGTTTCCCTTTTGTCCCCCTCCCTGGTCGTCGCTTGTCCTTGGGGTCCCATGCGCTGAGCCTTGATGTCTGAACGGTGACTGTGGAATCGTTTCTTGACCGCCTGGCCTGTCTCACCCACGTACTGGACATCTCTGCAGCGCGCGCAGTCCACCAGGTAGATTACGTTCTTACTGTTGCATCCTACGTTCGTCCTGATGGTGAATTTGCTAGCGGTTCTGACGCTGCTGAAGGTGCGGGTTTCTTCCAGATGTCGCTCGCAGAGTATGCACCTTTTCGCTGAGCATTTGTAACACCCTGGCCTACTCTGGGCTTTGGGTGTAGGTGGGCAAGAGGGCATCAGGAGTTATCTTAAGCTGATGCTCTTCCTTTCTCCAACAATAGGGGGAAGTGGCATGGCCCGCTCCATCCGTCGGCTCAGGTGTAATGTAGGCATCAGCTCTCTCAGCCATCTAGCTATAGGAGGGTGGGTGGGGTTGTGGGTAATAATAAAAGGGACTCTGTCGGCTCTCCTTTGCTTGCAGGTGTATTCGAGTGTCTGCTTACGGGGAATGGCCGACGCCTTGGTGACAGCTGCTTGGAGAAGTCTCCGTGGGTACCCCCCTCTTAGGAGCTTAGCTTCTAGTTCTTTGCTTCTGGTCTGGAAGAGGTCATCTTCGGAGCAGATCCTTCGTAGTCGTAGGCACTGGCCATACGGGATGCCTCTGACACAGTGCCGGGGGTGGCTGGAATGGAAAGGGAGATACATGTTCACATCAGTGGACTTTGTATGGACGTCAGTGACAATGCGGCCGTCCACTAGGCTGATGCTGGCATCCAAGTAGGGCACGCTGGTACGGCCATAGTTGCACGTGAATTTGATGGTTTGGTGTTGTTCGTTCAACCACTCGACGAACTGCAGAAGACTCTCTTCTCCGTGCATCCACAACAGTAGGATGTCGTCTATAAAGCGGCGCCAGTGTTGAGGATCGATGGTGTAGGGGGATGTGGATAACAGACGTCGCTCCAACCAGCCCATGAATATGTTAGCAATGGCTGGAGCCATCGGTGTGCCCATGGCTGTGCCCTGTATCTGATTGAAGAGTTCGCCGTCAAACTCAAAGACATTGCTGTCAAGAACATGGTTGACAACCTGGAGAAGTGTGGATATGGAGGGGATGGAGTCCGAGAGGTGTGTCTGGTTTTGCAGCATTTCACGCAGTGATACTGTCACCTTCTCGTGAGGGATACTAGGGTAAAGGGCCACTACGTCAATAGTGGCGATCAGTACCTTGTCTCCAAGGGGCTGCAGAGTGGTCTTCCAGTCGTCCAGAAGTTGCAGAACGTGAGTGGTGTCCTTCAGGTAAGTTACAGAACAGTCCTCATCACTGTACAGTTACAGAACAGTCCTCATCACTGTACAGTTACAGAACAGTCCTCATCACTGTACAGTTACAGAACAGTCCTCATCACTGTACAGTTACAGATCAGTCCTCATCACTGTGCAGTTACAGAACAGTCCTCATCACTGTACAGTTACAGAACAGTCCTCATCACTGTACAGTTACAGAACAGTCCTCATCACTGTACAGTTACAGATCAGTCAGCTGATGGCAGAGCCATTCAAACGTATTACAAAGTCATCCAGAAACCAGACTGACATTTGGGAGAGCGCAGACCACAGCCATGGAATTTATCCTGAGTTTATCCTTCGATCAGGATGAGCACTGACATTGAGTGGACCCGTTCTCAAACCGGGGTCCATCTTTCACTTCAGCTTTGTTGAAACACCGGGGTCCATCTTTCACTTCATCTTTGTTGAAACACCGGGGTCCATCTTTCACTTCAGCTTTGTTGAAACAACCGGGGTCCATCTTTCACTTCAGCTTTGTTGAAACACCGGGGTCCATCTTTCACTTCAGCTTTGTTGAAACACCAGGGTCCATCTTTCACTTCATCTTTGTTGAAACACCGGGTCCATCTTTCACTTCAGCTTTGTTGAAACACCGGGGTCCATCTTTCACTTCAGCTTTGTTGAAACACCGGGGTCCACCTTTCACTTCAGCTTTGTTGAAACACCGGGGTCCACCTTTCACTTCATCTTTGTTGAAACACCGGGGTCCATCTTTCACTTCAGCTTTGTTGAAACACCGGGGTCCATCTTTCACTTCAGCTTTGTTGAAACCGGCTCAGCAAAGTTGATGCCATCAGGACTGTGATCGTGTCGCGGAACGGAATATGGATCCGCTGTTTGATCCACATCAACACGGCCACTGATCCGATCCCACTCTGACTGGGTTCATGTCAGGGTCACGTTCTGTCTTACCACTGAATCGGATGAAATGAGTTCAACAGTTTCACGTCATGGTGGTGACGGACAGACAGACAGACAGACAGACAGACAGACAAACGAAGGCGCTGATGGCGACAACACAGCTCGCTTGATGGATGCCCAAAAGAAAGGGAGAAAAAAGGAAGTCAGCAAATTTTTTCGTTTCTTTCCAAAATTTTTGTCCCCTTTTCCCCTTTTTAACCTCTTCTTTTCATTTTTTTTTAGCACAACACCCCCCAAACATTTGTTTTGGAAATCATTGCCGTCACCCTTTTTTCCCTTCTGGGAGACCTAAGGGACACTAACTTTGGGGTTTACCCCCAAAGGGACATCTCAGATTTTATTTTTTTTTTTGGGTTTCTTTGGGTTTTTCCCCAGGGGGACATCCGCCCCGGGGGGCCCAATTTTTCCCTGGCTTTTCCAAATTTGTGCCCCAATTTTTGCGCTTCCTCGCTCTTTATCAAAAGGGAATTTGTCTAACAGGGGGGGGTTTGGGGTGTGGAGTCCCGGGGATTAAGGAACTGGGGCCAAACCCACGGGGCCCATACCACCCCCCCTTTTCTCCTTCCTTCCCCTCCCCACTCCCCCACGTTTTTTCTTTTTTTTCCCGCCCCAAAAAACCGATTTTCAAAAGCAAAACAACGACAAAACCCCAAAAAAGGTACCAAACAAAACAACAAACCAAAAAGTTAAAACCCAAAACCCAAAACCAAAAAACACACCCCCCAACCCGCCCCCGCACGCACGAAACGACGCACGCACGCACGCAGGGCACGCACGCACCACCACAAACAACAAAACACACACACACACTACCACACACACACAAAAAAGGGTTTAAATTTGTAGGGCCCGGGGGTTTTTTTATTCCGCACCCAGGTTATTCCCCCAATTACACCCTTCCTACTTTTTGTAGTGTTCCATTCAATGCCATTCACTCATGGATTTTAACCAACCCCCAAAACCCCCACACACACCACCCACACACCCCCCCTTGGGAAAAAAAAAAAACCGAAACAACAATAAACAATAAAATACAAAAGGCACAACATCTGCTTTTCATTACAGTTAAGAAAAAAAAATCGGCCTTGATTTTAATCTAATTCAGGCCCAATATTGGAAGGAATAATTAAAAATTTTCACCCCAAAAGGCGGAAATTTTTTTAACCCCTAAACGGGAAGTTGTTTTTAATTCTAAAAATTTTTTAAAAGTTTATTTTTAAAAATTTTTGGGTCTTCCAGTAAATTTTTGGTTTTTAAAAAGGACGAAATTTTTAAAAACCGGGGTTTAAACAAAAAATTCTTCCCCCCTTTTTTCTAAATGCCCCCCCTTCGAATTTTTCCCCAAAGATAAAAAAAACTGTTAACTATTTTAAAATTTGGGTATTTTTCCCCCACCTTTTTCAAAAATAGAAAGGGGGCACCCGCTAAAAGGGAAAAATGATTAATTTGGAAAATATTGTGTTCCCCGGATTTTTGAAAGGATTTCCTAAATTTTTTTGCAACCGGGAAAAAGGGCCCCAAAGGGAAGCCCACCCTCCTTCTTCCCCATCCCGGTGGGCCCCCTTGGTTGTAAAAAAAAATTGTTAAATTTTCCCCCCCAGCCTTGGCCCCCCCAGCCGGAAACCCCATTTTTTACCCCATTTTTATTTTTTTAAATTTTTTAAAATTATTATGTTTTTTTTCCCCCAGTATTTTTCCCCAAAGAATTTCCCCCCCATTTTTCCCCCTTTTAAATCCCTTCAAAAAACCCCATTTTAAATCCTCTTACCCCCCCTTGAAATCGCCCCCAATATTTTTAAACCCAAATGTCGGGGTTTAACCCCCCGTTTGGTTCCCAAACCCTACCCTTTTTTCCCCCAAATTTTTTCTGCCCCTTTGGATTTTGAATGCCCCCCCCCCCCCCACCAAACGGTTCCCCCAGCTTGTTCCCCACCTTGCCCCCTAAAAATTTGGGTTACCCCCTTTGTTGCCCCAGGTTGTTCCCCTTTGCCTTGTTCCCCGGGGGTTTTTGCCCTTCCTGGTTTCCCGCCCAAAATGTCTTGTTAACCCATCCCCTCTGTTACCCCTGCTCTTTTACCCCCGTGTTCTGTTACCCCATGTCTTTTTAAACCCCATGCCCTGTTACCCTGGCCCTTTTTCCCCCAACCCCTCTGTTACCCCTTGCTCTGTTACCCATGCCCCCGTTCCCCATGCCTCTGTTCCCCCTCCCTTTTTTACCCCAGCCTCTGTTACCCATGCCTTTCCCCCTTCCTCTTTTTCCCCCCCCATCCCTCTGTTACCCCATGCAGGGTTACCCCCATCCCTCTGTTACCCCCCTTTTCCCCCATGTTACCCAACCCTTTCTGTTACCCCAGGGCCCCATTTTGCCCCAAAACCTCGGGTTCCCCCCATTCTCTTTTTACCCCATGCCAAAATGTTTTACCCCATGCCTCTTTAAACCCCCTCCTCTTTACCCCATCCCTCTGGTCCCCCCATGCCTTGTTCCCCCCATGCCTTGTTCCCCCTTGCCTCTGTTCCCCCTTCCTTTGTTCCCCCATCCTCGGGAAACCCCCATGCCTCTGTTCCCCCATGCCCTGTTCCCCCAGGGCCCTTGTCCCCTTTTCCCTGGGTTTAAACCCCCCCCTCTTTTCCCCCCATCCCCGGGTTCCCCCCAAATCCCTCTGTTCCCCCCCCATCCTCTGTTCCCCCCATCCCTCTGTTACCCCATGCCTCTTTACCCCCATCCTTTGGGTTACCCCCTTTCCTCGTTACCCCATGCCTTGTTCCCCCCATCCCTCTGTACCCCCATCCTCTTTTACCCCATCCTTGTTCCCCCCCAGGGCCTTTGTTCCCCCCAAGCCTCTTTTAAACCCCCATGCCCCCTTGTTACCCCATGCCTCTTTTTCCCCCCATCCCCCTTTCCCCCTTTCCCTTTTAAACCCCCATGCCTTTTTTTACCCCATCCCTTTTTTTCCCCCCATCCCTTTATGTTTTCCCCCCGGGGGCCTTTTGGGAAACCCCGGGCCCTCTGTTCCCCCCCTTTGGCCCTTGTTACCCCATCCCCTTTGTTCCCCCCATTCTTTTTATCCCCCTTGTTTTTTTTGCCCCCCCAATTTCCCCCCCTTGGGGGCCCCCCCCAAACCTCTGTTCCCCCTTTTGTCTTAAAAAAACCCCCCAATTTCTCTGTTTCCCCCCGAAAAAATAACCCCCGGGGCCCTTTCCCCTCTTTATCCCTTTGGTCGGCCCCCCAAAATTTCTCTTTTTCCCCCTGCCCTTTTAAACCCCAAAAGGGCCCTTCTGTTTTCCCCTTTTGCCAAAAAAATCCCCCCGGGGTCGGTTTCCCCCTTCCGCCATTTTTCCCCCCCCAAACCCCTTTCCCCCCTTTCCCCAATTGAAAAGGGCCGCCCCCCAAAAAGGGGCCACCCTTCTCAATTCAATTTAAAAATTTCGAGGATTTTGGAATTTCGACAGTGTGACTCATATTGAGATTAAGAGTAGATTAGCCCCTAAAGGGGCGTTGGGACCCATTCAAGGTTTTTAGCTCCCAAATGGCCCCGGTGGGGCTTAGTGAAAACCCCCGGGCCCCCGGTAAATATGGGTCACTTGATCCCTGTTAGATATAAATTCTTCTGACCAGAAAAGAATATTGCGCCCCCCAAAAAAGGGTTTAAACCAAAAGACGCAAAATGTGGGCACTGTGGGCGCTTTTAAGGTTAAAATGTCCCATATCCAACTTGGGTTTTGGGGGGCCCAGACCTAGGTTAAAAAAGGGCCCAAAAAATTTTAAATTTGGGCTTTTTTAGGGAGCGGGTTTTTTGAAAACCAAAAATTTTTAAAGCGACCAAGAATGATGGGTTTCCCGTGACCCAGAATGACTGGGGCTTGCCAACCCCAAATTGAAGGTCAGATAACCCAAAAGGGTTTTATGGCGACACAGGGAAAATTTTTCCTTCCTGGCCATTTGACAAACAATTAGGTCTGGGGCCTGTGTTCATTTATTTTTTCACAGATTGTCGCAACCCCCAAAAGCCCCGTCAAGCCCTTTTCGGGCGGCCGGGGTTTTTAAACAAACCCCTTACCTGGTCTGGGAAAACGGGGGGACAAGTATAACTCATTTAAACCCTTAAAACCCATACCCGGTGCTGATTTAGGCGGTTTTTGGTTTGGAAATTTCCCAAAAGAATTTTTTCCAGCAAATTTGGGGGTAGTGGGGACGGTTTTTCCCTAAAACTTTTTGGTTTTTCCCCCCCATACATTGGGGAAGTTAAGGGCCCGAGGGTTTCTGAAGTCTTTTTGGGGGTTTTTTCCCTTGGTCCCAATAGGGTTTATCTTTTGGGCCGGCCCGGGTCCCCCTGAAACTTTTGGGGGAGGTGTCCCCTTTGGGCCCCCGGGCGTGGGGGTTTCCCTTGGGGGCCCCAAAAATTTTAAGGTGGGGGGCCGGGTCCCCTGAAGTCTTGTGGAGGTGTCCCTTGGTCCCACTGAAGTCTTGTGGAGGTGTCCCTTGGTCCCACTGAAGTCTTGTGGAGGTTCCTTGGTCCACTGAAGTCTTGTGGAAGTGTCCCTTGGTCCCACTGAAGTCTTGTGGAGGTGTCCCTTGGTCCCACTGAAGTCTTGTGGAGGTGTCCCTTGGTCCCACTGAAGTCTTGTGGAGGTGTCCCTTGGTCCCACTGAAGTCTTGTGGAGGTGTCCCTTGGTCCCACTGAAGTCTTGTGGAGGTGTCCCTTGGTCCCACTGAAGTCTTGTGGAGGTGTCCCTTGGTCCCACTGAAGTCTTGTGGAGGTGTCCCTTGGTCCCACTGAAGTCTTGTGGAGGTGTCCCTTGGTCCCACTGAAGTCTTGTGGAGGTGTCCCTTGGTCCCACTGAAGTCTTGTGGAGGTGTCCCTTGGTCCCACTGAAGTCTTGTGGAAGTGTCCCTTGGTCCCACGTGGACAGTGAGTTTCCTGATCAAAAAATTATTGTGGGCCGCCAGGGGGAGTACATTTCTGCTGGGCTTGAATCAGCACCAGGTGCTTTACCACTGGGCTGGGACTGAGTCAGCACCAGGTGCTTTACCACTGAGCGTCAGCTTCACAGTTCATTTCTGCTGGGATTGAGGCAGCACCAGGTGCTTTACCGCTGGGGCGTCAGCTTCACACTTTTCTCCGCTTCAATTTCGGTTGGGAGGTCACCAAAGTCCATTGAGACTGGCGGCAGTCGCGCGATCGCTTCGTCATTCATTATTGATGGACGGTTGAGGACAGTATCAAACTGTTCAGCCCAGCACTCAAGAATCTTCTCCTTGTCAATAATCAGTCTATTCCAATCAGCACTGAGGAGATGGGGCGATCCTAACTATGGTGGGACCACAGATAATCTTAAGCGCACTGTAGAAGTTCTTCACGCCATTGCTATCAGCAAGGACTGGACCTCTTCAGCCTTCTCATTCAGCCATGCTTCCTGCACTTTTCGTAGCTCAGATTGTGCAGTATTTGTGGCAGCTTTGAATGCAGCTTGCTTGGAAATAGTGTTAGGACCGTTAAGGTGGGTTCTATGGAGCCTGCGTTTCTCATCGAGCAACGATTGGGTGCGATCACTATTTTCATTGAATCAGCCCCCATGCTTTAGTGTGATGGGACCTACCACTTTTGAGGAAACAGCACAGACTGTATCGCCAGGTATCTCTCAGTTTGTCTCAACATATGGGAACAGAGCATAGAAGATTTCAATGTGTTGTCGATTTCCTCCACCAATCTCTGTCTGAAACATACACCGGAGGCGGGAGGGGCTGGGTGGGATACCTGAAACATAAATCTGAAGGAAAGGGAGCGGGGTGAGATAGACCAGGGTCCCCCAAAATCTGCTTTCCATATAGACTGACGAGAACTTTCGCGGAAAACGCCAACAGTCCTATAGCCCTCTCCCTCACGAGTTGGTATGACAATCATTTTCCACTGTTCAAAGCAAGCACTGCATGATTTGCAAGCAGCACCGAGATTAAATAAAGAAAAGTGTCCATTGACAGGCCGGCGGGGGGAGAACATTAGCCCAGCTGTTTGGAGTCGAGCGTCTCCAGCCTCTCTCCTTTCTTCGCGGCACGTAGGTGTCGGGCTGGATCCAGGCCCCCCTTGTGTTGGGGACCCGGGCGATCCTGACCACGCGGGGGACAGAGCGGGGTGGCCTGGACTGAAAAGCTTGTCACCTGCACGCACCTGAAGCAGTTCACAGGTGCAAGGCAAGTGGTTTGGGAAAGGAACTTACCACATAGAGACTGGAGATTAGAGAGGAGGGACGGAGGAGGTGGGGGGGGGGGGGGGGACGGTGGGACGGCTAGGGGCAATGCAGCTGCCTTCAAGTTTTCAGCGTCTCAGGAAGAGCGGGGGGGGGGGGGGGGGGGGGGGGGGGGGCGAGGACGGTGATGGTGTGGTGGTGATGATGAATGTATGGTTGTGGTGGAGATGGCTTATCTAGGTGGCCGACTAGCTTCAGTGTACTTGACGACGCAATCGGTGGTTCTCTAGGGAGAAGTGGGTCTTTGATGTTCTCTCGCTCTCTACCCCCCCCCCCCCCCCCCCCCCCCCCCCCCCCCCTCCCCTCTCTCTTTCTCTCTGTCTATACGAATCTTTCTCCTTTCCACGAAAACACGGAGGAAAGATAACCGACTGCCAAGGTGCAGACTGGTCTAATTGACCTCCGGACCTTAGGGTCAAATTACACCACGGCGTCTTTTCTCTACGGACTGACGAAGATGCAAAGTTGTCAACTGGAACCTCACTAGAGTAGGCCCTGCATTGCTTACCTGACCTGCATCAGGCGGTTGTACTGTCATCTCGTCTCAGCACACTGCTAGGTGTGTACTTCGGGTGTGATCTCCCCTGAAAGACGTCATCGTCGGCATTATGACGTCATTCACCTCTTTTCTCTCTTAGCGCCTGCTTTGCTTCCTCTAGCTGTGTGTTCTGAAGTTTATCTTTTTTTGGGGGGGGGGGGGGCTCAGAATTTTATCAGGACATTTCTCTACGTCATGGGTTCTTTAACCAGACAGTTCTCTTCCGGGTGCTTTTACCTAACAACTCTCTCCTCGTTACGACATCCGTTATCAAGACAGCTGTCTCTTTGCCTTTGACTCTTTCGCCAGGACAATTCTCTCTTTAGCATGGGTTTTTTTTACCACGACGCCTCTCTCCCTGTCATGTGTTCTTTCACGCTCACATAAGTGTGCAAACAGCTGCTCCTTGGACCTGGAGAAAATTGCGAAGATCCATTCCTCTTTTGATCCTGTACATCAGTAGCTTTGTTGTCACACAAACGCCCTGTAATTATCAACTGAACTTTCTTTTTAAGTACACTCTTTGGGCCAGTAAGCAGTAAAGGAGAGAACTGCAGAGTCATCAAGATGCTAAATGTGGAATCTGGTGACCTACTCGTTTTTGAGTGAACCAGTATTTTAGGAAGAAGAAGAAGAAAGAAGACGATTTATGACAGAAATAAGTAATCAACAGTTATTTAGAAGAACACAGGAAGATCTTTAACCACAAAAAAGCAAACAAAACCCATTAAAACTGAGAAGCCCATGGTAAGAGAGCAGTGTTATAGCTGAACTCCCTCAACAGCAGAAGCCCATGGTATGGGAGCAGTGTTACAGCTGAACTCCCTCAACAGCAGAAGCCATGGTATGGGAGCAGTGTTATAGCTGAACTCCTCAACAGCAGAAGCCCATGGTATGGGAGCAGTGTTATAGCTGAACTCCCTCAACAGCAGAAAATCCATGGTATGGGAACAGTGTTTTTAGCTGAACTCCCTCAACAGCAGAAGCCCATGGTTATGGGAGCAGTGTTATTAGCTGAACTCCCTCAACAGCAGAAACCCATGGTATGGGAGCAATGTTATAGCTAAACTACCTCAACAGCAGAAACCCCTGGTATGGGAGCAGTGTTATAGCTGAACTCCCTCAACAGCAGAAACCCATGGTATGGGAGCAGTGTTATAGCTGAACTACGTCAACAGCAGAAACCATGGTATGGGAGCAGTGTTATAGCTGAACTCCCTCAACAGCAGAAAACCCATGGTATGGGAGCAGTGTTATAGCTGAACTACCTCAACCGCAGAAACCCATGGTAGGGGAGCAGTGTTATAGCTGAACTCCCTCAACAGTCAGTGCAAGTCTGTGAGTCTCATGAAATGTGGACATGGACGTCTCCATGAACCAGCTGTTCAATGGGCATGGGTCTGCAAATCCCATCAAATTTGGATACGGATATATATTGCTGACCTTCCTCTTTAACAAGCACTGGGGTGTGAGACCCTCAAAATATAAAGCAAATGACAAATAACAAAGCATGATGGAGGTTTATTATTAATGGCAGAAATGCCTGCCCAAAATTTGCTGTTGGTATATTTCTCCTTAAAGGAGATAGTCCTGAAAATGGCGAATTCCACTCTGGAGCTTTCTATATTTCTTTGCTCTCCACATTGTCTTTGTGATGATACGTATGAAAAGGGTAATGGTGTGAATCAACAAAACTGTTAGAGCAGGGTATGTATAGGCATACTCACACACATACACATGTATGTGCACACCAAGCATACAAATATACACAGAGAAAAACTGTAGTGGTGACGCAAAACACTATAGCTAGGTATCCAAGGTCTGACCGCATGCTGGGTTAATGCCTAGGTCAGACATCCGTCAAGTCTTGTCCATGTGACCCTTTTCCCAGTTTTATCTCTGTTCCTTTTGTATCATGTTTTTTTCCCAGTTTTATCTCTGTTCCTTTTGTATCATGTTTTCTTTCACTTTGGCTGTAAATCATGCACACTAATGGTCTTAGTGTTTTACAAGTATGATGAAGCGTATATGAACCAGTCCACATGTTATGATGAAACTGAAGAACAGACCATGATAATTTGACAGTTGGTGAGTTGAGTGTTAAAACCATAAACACCCTAAAAAAAAACTTTAAAAAAACTGGTTTTCACATCAATTGTGAATAAACTACACATTTCTGTCTGTTTTGGTAACGTGGTTTATGAACTGTGTTTTGTATACAACGGAGTATGAATACAGTGAATGGGTGCAGAGGTCTGTCATTGATTTCTGATGCTGAACTTTCTGATTCTTTTCTGTCAAATGATGGTGAATGTTGTACTCTAGCCTGTACTGACCATCATGTTTGGCTGGGTACTTAACAGCATAACAAGAGAGAAGCCTCCAATAATTTCAGCTGTACTCTCTTTTTAAAAAACATCTTTTATTAAAACATAATCTGACAATAATGAACATGAGACATGATCTCTAACGAATGAGTAAGATGAACGCAACGATAAACATCAGAAACCCCCACAAAAACATGTCAGAAGATTAACACAATTATAAACACCAGAAAACATATCAGTGAGATAAATGAATTATAAACATCAGAAGAACAGAAGTCAGTAAGGTAAACACAATTATAGACACCAGGATAAAACTTGTCAGCGAGTATCTCCCAATCAGCCCAGGGGTTCGATCTATCACACAAACTGGGGTGAGATTTCGGGGAAAGGAGTCGAGCAGAGAAGGGGTGGGGGAGATCAGTTCACAAGGACAGCAAGAGGGACGGGACAGCAGGAGATCCAACTTTTCCACAAAGAGGTATCGGGCTGAATTTGAATGGCAAGAACAATTCACATGATGACTGGGCTGGGGAGTTGACAGCATCTTCCAACAGTGAGCATAAACAAACTATCGACTGAAACACAGTGCTTTCTGTGAATACATCATCTCTTTCTTTCTTTCTTGAAGGGGTTGGAGGGAAAGGGGTGGCAACAGAGAATGACAGCAAAGGGGAGTTGGGCAAGACATTCTAAACCACTGTTTTATCATCTCTAGCAATACACTCTGTCCCCAACACCTCACATCTTCCCTATACCGCCTGTTCTGGGCCGATCACCAGGGACCAGACCACTCCATGGCTGTCAATTCCATGCTACACCATTGACATCCATCTTGCTGCACTCTCCGCATCCAACAAACTCACAGCTCCCTGTTCCCATCACTCAGGGCCAGTCACCGGATACCAGATCCCTCCACTGATGTGTGGACATGGGTCCAATGAATGAACTGTGTGGTCTGTCCATCCCTCCATTGATGTGTGGAATGGGTCCAATGAATGAACTGTTTGGTCTGTCCTTCATCCCTCCATTGATGTGTGGACATGGGTCCAATGAATGAACTGTGTGGTCTGTCCTTCATCCCTCCATTGATGTGTGGACATGGGTCCAATGAATGAACTGTGTGGTCTGTCCATCCCTCCATTGATGTGTGGACATGGGTCCAATGAATGAACTGTGTGGTCTGTCCTTCATCCCTCCATTGATGTGTGGACATGGGTCCAATGAATGAACTGTGTGGTCTGTCCATCCTCCATTGATGTGTGGACATGGGGCCAATGAATGAACTGTGTGGTCTGTCCTCATCCCTCCATTGATATGTGGACGTGGGAGCAATGAATTCCCTGTGACACATTTCCTAGGCCTCCAAACATGTCCAGTGTTCTGTCCGTGTCACACCTCATCACTGACCTCAAGGCTGACACCAGTTCCCTCAGTGACAATGAACCTTTTTTGTAGCTGTGTGAACACCAACATCAGGAACAAGGAAACACCTCCTGCCTTAGAGGTGAAACATCACAGGATCCTATTTACAGCATTAGAGGTGAAACATCACAGGATCCTATTTACAGCATTAGAGGTGATAAACATCACAGGATCCTATTTACAGCAAGGTCATTTCTTTGGCAAGCAGTCCTCGAAGTGTTTCGTCTCACCACCATAATAAAAACAACACAGCACCAGGACACATCATGTCACTACAGTCCCAAGCAAAATGTCATCTATCTACATACCTGCACTTCTGATTCTAATAAAAACTATATATCCCTAAATGTCCGTGGTCATTCATAATGACACACATTTCACTTTTGTTTATCAGCTGAATGTATTTTGGTTCCTTTACTAGCTTATTATTTACTTTGTTTCCACGCTTAATTTCTGTGCCTTATTCATTTAGCTTTTATTTCAAGATTTCTTAGCCTAATTTCCTGTATTCCCAGCTCTTTATATTTAGTTTTATTTCTTATCTTGATTTCCCAGCTACATTCACTATTTTTCCCCCAGTTTGACATCCAAGCTTTTACTTCTTTCCCACTGATTATTCCCAGATTTCTTAGCCTTCTTTCCTCGATTGATTTAGCAGTATTATTTTGCTTTACTTCCCAGGTTGATTTATTTTCCCTTTCATTTCCAAGCTTGATTTCTGGGCTAGCTTTGGTTAGCTTCCTTTCCCAGCACTAGTTCCAAGCTTTGATTCACCAAAACTTTGTTTTCCAGCTTATTTTCCCCAGCTTTATTTATTTAACTTTGTTTCCAAGCTTGATTTCTTCAGTCTTTACCTTTCTTTATTTCAGCTTTGTTTCCAAGCTTTATTAGCTTAGCTTTGTTTCCCTGCTTTATTAGCTTAGCTTTGTTTCCCTGCTTTATTTACTTAGCTTTGCTTCCCTGCTTTATTAACTTAGCTTTGTTTCCCTGCTTTATTAACTTCGCTTTGCTTCCCTGCTTTATTAACTTAGCTTTGTTTCCCTGCTTTATTAACTTCGCTTTGTTTCCCTGCTTTATTAACTTCGCTTTGCTTCCCTGCTTTATTAACTTCGCTTTGCTTCCCTGCTTTTATTAACTTAGCTTAGTTTCCCCCTGCTTTATTAACTTCGCTTTGTTTCCCTGCTTTATTAACTTAGCTTAGTTTCCCTGCTTTATTAACTTAGCTTAGTTTCCCCCTGCTTTATTAACTTCGCTTTGTTTCCCTGCTTTATTAACTTAGCTTTGTTTCCCTGCTTTATTAACTTAGCTTAGTTTCCCCCTGCTTTATTAACTTAGCTTTGTTTCCCTGCTTTACTTACTTAGCTTTGTTTCCCTGCTTTATCTATTAGCTTAGTTTCCCCCTGCTTTACTTACTAAGCTTTGTTTCCCTGCTTTACTTACTTAGCTTTGTTTCCTGCTTTATCTATAGCTTAGTTTCCCCCAGCTTTACTTACTAAGCTTTCTTTCCCTGCTTTACTTACTTAGCTTTGTTTCCCTGCTTTATCTATTAGCTTAGTTTCCCCTGCTTTACTTACTTAGCTTTGTTTCCCTGCTTTATCTATTAGCTTAGTTTCCCCCTGCTTTACTTACTTAGCTTTGTTTCAGTGCTTTATCTATTTAGCTTAGTTTCCCTGCTTTACTTACTAAGCTTTGTTTCCCTGCTTTATCTATTAGCTTAGTTTCCCCCTGCTTTACTTACTAAGCTCCGTTTCTCTGCTTTACTTACTAAGCTCTGTTCTCTGCTTTACTTACTAAGCTCTGTTTCTCTGCTTTACTTACTAAGCTTAGTTTCCCTGCCTTATTTCTTTCATTCTTTTTTCTTTCCACTTGAGGTAAGAGATGAGTTGTCTTTGATGGCGCAAACAGCCGGCCACATGCATTCACATTGAATCCTGCTGTCAGAAAAGCCATAAACGGCGGCAGCCTGGGGGCCTGGCTAATGCACCAGGTTGTCACGTAAGGCGTCTGTGTCAGGTTGCCCATGGCTGCCATTGTTGGCTTCCCTCATCAGTTTTTTGGCCATCTGCAACAGCACAGTACGATCATTAGCTTCTTGATACAACAACAATAATCATTATTACAAGAATAATGATGATGATAATGAGGAATGTTTCTCATGCACAATTTATAAGTAGCCCTAGGCATTTATAAGGTTCTTAGCAAATACACGCACATGCACACACGCATGCACAGGGAAGCTGACACACACAGCACACACACACACAAACACACACGCACAAACACATAAACACAGGGAAGCCAATGCATGCAAGCATGCACGCATGTGCATGCACGCACACATGCCCACACACACTGCGTATGCGTGCACACACACACACACACACATGCCACACACGCCACTTACATAAAGAAAGAAGAAATAAGGCTATGGGTCAGTAAAAGGTCAATCTAGAGATATGACTCAAGGAAGAAAGAAAATGAATGCTGCAGAGTGAGAACAGAACTTAGTTCCACGCACGGGGCGCATGAGGACACACAGAATAATCACGGCTGTTCAGAGCAAGTTACTTAGTTTTGAGTCGCAGGGGAGTTTACAGCTGCAGAGACCAAGCTGTGAATGCAGGTGAGGGAAAGGAATGTTTTCTGCAGGCCGCTCCCCACCAGCCAGCTAACCGCACTGTATTCGGCCAACTGAATGTCATCTGTGCATAGCTGGTCTGGCAGCAATGCGTTCGGCAAGGTTGAGCGGCCATTACAAATGGGCTGTAGGTTTGATAATTAGTTATTGTCATTAACAATGTAATATATCTGCACTATTGAGATGACTGAATTGGCGAATTCCCAACAATTCTTTTAATACCAAACTCGACTGGGTTTATTTTCTTGTAGATAACATAGATGCCGCATGAAAGCTTGTACGCAAGTGGTCAGGCAATATTAGAACAATGACAACAAACACAATATTGTGCAAAAATGACGTCATCACTTTCTGGGAAGTTAATTTTCCATAGTTAAGTAGCACACAAGTTTGATACATGCCTCTGCTCAGACTACAGCAACAAAAAATATTGGATTACAAATGTGTAAAGCCTTGTTTGTTTGCCCTTTCACTAAGTGTCTCAATAAGGACGGAAATGTAAAGCTGTGAGAACATGTAAAGCTGTGAGAACAGTCTCTGAAGGTCTATGTAGGAAAACCTGGGACATGATGGACACAGTATGAAAACCAGGGACATGATGGACACAGTATGAAAAACCAGGGACATGGTGGACACAGTATGAAAACCAGGGACATGGTGGACACGTATGAAAACCAGGGACATGATGGACACAGTATGAAAACCAGGGACATGATGGACACAGTATGAAAACCAGGGACATGGTGGACACAGTATGAAACCAGGGACATGGTGGACACAGTATGAAAACCAGGGACATGGTGGACACAGTATGAAAACCAGGGACATGATGGAGATGGTATGAAAACCTGGGACATGATGGACACGGTATGAAAACCAGGGACATGATGGAGATGGTATGAAAACCTGGGACATGATGGAGATGGTATGAAAACCTGGGACATGATGGAGATGGTCTGAAATCCAGGGACATGATGGAATTGGTATGAAACCTGGGACATGATGGAGATGGTATGAAAACCAGGGACATGATGGAGTTGGTATGAAAACCTGGGACATGATGGAGTTGGTATGAAAACCAGGGACATGGTGGGACACAGTATGAAAACCAGGACATGATGGACACAGTATGAAAACCTGGGACATGATGGAGATGGTATGAAAACCAGGGACATGGTGGAGATGGTATGAAAACCTGGGACATGATGGAGATGGTATGAAAACCTGGGACATGGTGGACACAGTATGAAAACCAGGGACATGGTGGACACAGTATGAAAACCAGGGACATGATGGAGATGGTATGAAAACCTGGGACATGATGGCACGGTATGAAAACCAGGGACATGATGGAGATGGTATGAAAACTGGGACATGATGGAGATGGTATGAAAACCTGGGACATGATGGAGATGGTATGAAAACCTGGGACATGATGGAGATGGTATGAAAACCAGGGACATGATGGAGATGGTATGAAAACCTGGGACATGATGGACACGGTATGAAAACAGGGACATGATGGAGATGGTATGAAAACCTGGGACATGATGGAGATGGTATGAAAACCAGGGACATGATGGAGATGGTATGAAAACTGGGACATGATGGAGATGGTATGAAAACCAGGGACATGATGGACACAGTATGAAAACCTGGGACATGATGGACACAGTATGAAAACCAGGGACATGATGGACACAGTATGAAAACCAGGGACATGATGGACACAGTATGAAAACCAGGGACATGATGGAGATGGTATGAAAACCTGGGACATGATGGAGATGGTATGAAATCTGGGGACATGATGGAGTTGGTATGAAATCCTGGGACATGATAAACACAGTATGAAAACCTGGGGCATGATGGACACAGTATGAAAACCAGGGACATAGTGGACACAGTATGAAAACCAGGGACATGGTGGACACAGTATGAAAACCAGGGACATGATGGAGATGGTATGAAAACCAGGGACATGGTGGACACAGTATGAAAACCAGGGACATGGTGGACACAGTATGAAAACCAGGGACATGATGGAGATGGTATGAAAACCAGGGACATGGTGGACACAGTAGAAAACCAGGGACATGGTGGACACAGTATGAAAACCAGGGACATGGTGGACACAGTATGAAAACCTGGGACATGATGGAGATGGTATGAAAACCAGGCACATGATGGAGATGGTATGAAATCCTGGGACATGATGGAGATGGTATGAAAACCAGGGACATGATGGACACAGTATGAAAACCAGGGACATGGTGGACACAGTATGAAAACCTGGGACATGATGGAGATGGTATGAAAACCTGGGGACATGATGGAGATGGTATGAAAACCTGGGACATGATGGACACACTATGAAAACCTGGGACATGATGGAGATGGTATGAAAACCAGGGACATGACGGAGATGGTATGAAAACCAGGGACATGATGGAGATGGTATGAAATCCTGGGACATGATGGAGATGGTATGAAAACCAGGGACATGATGGAGATGGTATGAAATCCTGGGACATGATGGAGTTGGTATGAAACCTGGGACATGATGGAGATGGTATGATGGAGATGGTATGAAAACCTGGGACATGATGGTATGAAAACCTGGGACATGATGGAGATGGTATGATGGAGATGGTATGAAAACCTGGGACATGATGGAGATGGTATGAAAACCTGGGACATGATGGAGATGGTATGATGGAGATGGTATGAAAACCTGGGACATGATGGAGATGGTATGAAAACCTGGGACATGATGGAGATGGTATGATGGAGATGGTATGAAAACCTGGGCATGATGGAGATGGTATGAAAACCTGGGACATGATGGAGATGGTATTGATGGAGATGGTATGAAAACCTGGGACATGATGGAGATGGTATGAAATCCAGGGACATGATGGAGATGGTATGAAATCCAGGGACATGATGGAGATGGTATGAAAACCTGGGACATGATGGAGATGGTATGAAAACCTGGGACATGATGGAGATGGTATGAAAAACCTGGGACATGATGGAGATGGTATGAAACCTGGGACATGATGGAGATGGTATGAAATCCTGGGACATGATGGAGATGGTATGAAAACCTGGGACATGATGGTATGAAATCCAGGGACATGATGGAGATGGTAAATCCAGGGACATGATGGAGATGGTAAATCCAGGGACATGATGGAGATGGTATGAAATCCAGGGACATGATGGAGATGGTATGAAAACCTGGGACTGATGGAGATGGTATGAAATCAGGGACATGATGGAGATGGTATGAAATCCAGGGACATGATGGAGATGGCATGAAATCCAGGGACATGATGGAGATGGTATGAAAACCAGGGACATGATGGAGATGGCATGGAAACCTGGGACATGATGGACATAGTATGAAAACCAGGGACATGATGGAGATGGTATGAAAACCAGGGACATGATGGAGATGGTATGAAAACCAGGGACATGATGGAGATGGTATGGAAACCAGGGTTCAGTGTGTGACCTTGGAACTTACTGCAGCGATGTTGGCGATATTGATATCTCCTTTTCATGGCCTACTCATTCTACTATCACACGTGTTGGAGATAGTGATATCTCGTTTTCATGGCCTACTCATTCTACTATCACACGTGTTGGAGATAGTGATATCTCGTTTTCATGGCTACTCATTCTACTATCACACGTGTTGGAGATAGTGATATCTCGTTTCATGGCCTACTCATTCTACTATCACACGTGTTGGAGATAGTGATATAATGATATCTCGTTTTCATGGCCTACTCATTCTACTATCAACACGTGTTGGAGATATTGATATCTCTGTTTTCATAGCCCACTCATTCTACTATCCACGTGTTGGAGATTGATATCTCGTTTTCATGGCCCACTCATTCTACTATCACACGTGCTGGAGATATTGATATCTCGTTTTCATGGCCCACTCATTCTACTATCACACGTGTTGGAGATAGTGATATCTCGTTTTCATGGCCTACTTATTCTACTATCACACGTGTCGGAAATAGTGATATCTCGTTTTTATGGCCTACTTATTCTACTATCACACGTGTTGGAGATAGTGATATCTCGTTTTCATGGCTACTCATTCTACTATCACAGTGTTGGAGATAGTGATATCTCGTTTTCATGGCCTACTTATTCTATATCACACGTGTTGGAGATAGTGATATCTCGTTTTCATGGCCTACTCATTCTACTATCACACGTGTTAGAGATAGTGATATCTCGTTTTCATGGCCTACTCATTTCTACTATCACACGTGTTGGAGATATTGATATCTCGTTTTCATGGCCTACTCATTCTACTATCACACATGTTGGAGATATTGATATCTTGTTTTCATGGCCTACTCATTCTACTGTCACACGTGTTGGAGTTACTGATATCTTGTTTTCATGGCCTACTCATTCTACAATTACACGTGTTGGAGATATTGATATCTTGTTTTCATGGCCTACTCATTCTACTATCACACGTGTTGGAGATATTGATATCTTGTTTTCATGGCCTACTCATTCTACTATCACACGTGTTGGAGATATTGATATCTTGTTTTCATGGCCTACTCATTCTACTATCATGTGGGTTCAGTGTGACCTAGGGACTTACAGCAGCGACGTCGGAGGTGTTGACGCTATCGACAAAGTTGAGGAGATCAGTGGTGGCGAGGATTTCATTGCTGCCCAGGGTCTGTTCTGCAAGGTCATACAACACCTCGCTGGCCCCCTCTCTGTACATGCCGATCTGTGCCTTCAGCTGTTTCCTGTACAAAAGACATACACACTGTACAATCTATGTACATGACGATCTGTGCCTTCAGCTGTTTCCTGCCATACACATACACACTGTACCATCTCTGTATATGCCGATCTGTGCCTTCAGCTGTTTCCTGTACAACAGACATACACACTGTACAATCTCTGTACATGCGATCTGTGCCTTCAGCTGTTTCCTGTACAACAGACATACAACTGTACAATCTCTGTACATGACGATCTGTGCCTTCAGCTGTTTCCTGTACAACAGACATACTCACTGTACCATCTCTGTACATGCCGATCTGTGCCTTCAGCTGTTTCCTGTACAACAGACATACACACTGTACAATCTCTGTACATGCCGATCTGTGCCTTCAGCTGTTTCCTGCCATACACATACACACTGTACAATCTCTGTACATGCCGATCTGTGCCTTCAGCTGTTTCTTGCCACACACCACTGTACAATCTCTGTACATGCCGATCTGTGCCTTCAGCTGTTTCCTGCCAACACACACTGTACAATCTCTGTGCATGCCCATCTGTGCCTTCAGCTGTTTCCTGCCATACACACACACACTGTACAATCTCTGTACATGCCCATCTGTGCCTTCAGCTGTTTCCTGCCATACACACACAACTGTACAATCTCTGTACATGCCCATCTGTGCATTCAGCTGTTTCCTGCATACACACACACTGTACAATCTCTGTACATGCCCATCTGTGCCTTCAGCTGTTTCCTGCCACACAACACACTGTACAATCTCTGTACATGCCCATCTGTGCCTTCAGCTGTTTCCTGCCATACACATACACACACACACACACTGTACAATCTCTATACATGCTGTCTGTGCCTTCAGCTGTTTCCTGTACAACACACATAACACTTTATAATTTCTGTACATGCCGATCTGTGCCTTCAGCTGTTTCCTGTGATACGCACACATACTGTCCAATCTCTGTACCTGCCATCTGTGCCCTCAGCTGTTTCCTGTACGACAGACATACTCCTGTACCATCTCTGTACATGCCGATCTGTGCCTTCAGGTGTTTCCTGTACAACAGACATACACACTATACAATCTCTGTACATGCCAATCTGTGCCTTCAGCCGTTTCCTGTACAATAGATGCACACTGTATAATCTCTGTACATGCCAATCTGTGCCTCAACTGTTGCCTGTTCAACTGTTGCCTGTCATACACACATACACTGTACAATCTCTGTACATGTTGATCTTTGCCTTCAACTGTTTCTGCCATACACACATACACACACTGTACAATCTCTGTTCATGCTGATCTGTGCCTTCAGCTGTTGCCTGTCATACACACATACACTGTACAATCTCTGTACATATCGATTTGTGCCTTCAACTGTTGCCTGTCATACACACATACACTGTACAATCTCTGTACATATCGATTTGTGCCTTCAACTGTTGCCTGTCATACATACATACAATGTACAATCTCTGTACATGCCGATCTGAGCCTTCAGCTGTTTCCTGCAGCACACACATTCACTGTAGACTCTCTGGGCACCAATGTTATGGTTGTTTCCTGCAGCACACACATTCACTGTAGACTCTCTGGGCACCAATGTTATGGTGTTTCCTGCAGCACACACAATTCACTGTAGACTCTCTGGGCACCAATGTTACATTGTTTCCTGCAGCACACACATTCACTGTAGACTCTCTGGGCACCAATGTTACGTTGTTTCCTGCAGCACACACATTCACTGTAGACTCTCTGGCACCATGTATGTGTTTCTGCAGCACCACATTCACTGTAGACTTTTGGCACCAATGTACGTTGTTTCCTGCAGCACACACATTCACTGTAGACTCTCTGGGCACCAATGTTATGGTGTTTCCTGCAGCACACACATTCACTGTAGACTCTCTGGGCACCAATGTTATGGTGCTTACAACCAAGCCAACAGCAGGGGGCATACCAGGGCTGTCACATCATCAAAATCATTTCCATGTATGTCTTTAAACAAAACAAAAATGAAAACAGTAAATCATTTTCTTTCAAACATAAATAAAAGCAAAGAAAAAGAATTCACTGACCTGCCAAATGAATAGAAGAAACAAGTTATGTAACAAACACAATCATTTTATAATTTGTTATAACAAGTTATGTAACGAACACATTTTATAACTTGTTTTTTCCATTCCTTTGGCAGCCCTGTGGTTCTGATTCTGCTCTTGTCTTTAAAATGTCTGCATGCAGTTACCCCATTTAAAACCATACGCACACAATTTCAAAACTGAGTTTATTTCCAAGAAAAATATGATCCTATAGAAATATTTTATCGGGAATTCAAAAAATCACATCTGCTAGAATATCCCCGAACAAGGCTTTCATGGAGTCTACTGTCAAATGCTGATGTGATGTGATGTATACAGTAACGCTCGAACAGCTCAAGCTTCATATCCAACAGACTGTTACCATGTATGTCTATGTTAAATGTTGTGTAGATCCTCATGTTCTTAAAGCACCTTTTACAGCTACAGCTGTGCACCATTGGTGCAATGTGCTCTCCAAATTGAACATCTCTCAACACACTTCTCAACACGGTGTGCATGGAGACTGCTGTCAATCTTCTCTTTACCTCATGTAGATCCAACACTCTTCAAGCACATGTTTTACACAATGGCAGCAACATGCTTTTCCAAAAACACATGCAGGCAGACTGAGCAGCGGAGTCAGCAGTCTCTGTGCAATTTGTTTGTTCCTTCGTTGGGTGGCCCAGTCATTCTGTTCCTACTTTTGTTTGTTCCTTCGTTGGGTGGCCCAGTCTTCTGTTTCTACTTTGTTTGTTCCTTCGTTGGGTGGCCCAGTCATTTGTTTCTACTTTTGTTATTTCCTTCGTTGTGTTCGGCCAGTCATTTCTTGTATCCTACTTTTGTTTTGTGTCCTTTCGTTGGTGGTGGCCCAGTCATTCGTTTCTACTTTGTTTGTTCCTTCGTTGGGTGGCCCAGTCATTCTGTTTCTACTTTGTTTGTTCCTTCGTTGGGTGGCCAGTCATTTTTGTTCCTACGTTTGTTTGTTCCTTCGTTGTGTGGCCCATGTCATTCTGTTCTGCTTTTGTTTGTTCCTTCGTTGTGTGGCCCAGTCATTCTGTTCCTACTTTTGTTTCAACTTCCCCTGCAGTCATCCCCCTTTGAAAATCAAGTCGTTGTAAGGACAACACTCCAAAAATTGAACAAAACTCCACACCAATAACTCTCTTTCACACACAAATAATAATAATAATAATAATAATGATAATAATAATTACGATACTACTACTTACTAGATCTATAATAATTAATAATAATAATTAATAATAAATAAAGCCTCACACACACAAATAATGTAGCGTTTAGGTTCTCTTTCCTTCCTTCCATGGTTCAGATTGGCAGCTGTGTGAGAACCTTTTCCTCAATCCACTCGTGATGACAACATACTTCATGGTGTCTCTGCAGCCTGTAAGAGGAGGATTGGCATCTGTAGCTGTTAGGATGATTGGCATCTGTAGCCTGTTAGGATGACTGCATCTGTAGCTTGTTAGAGGAGGACTGGCATGGTAACTTGTCAGAGGAGGACTGGCATCTGTAGCTTATGTTAGAGGAAGGACTGACATCTGTAGCCTGTTAGGGTTGGATTGACATCTGTAGCCTGTTGGAGGAGGACTGACATCTGTAGCCTGTTAAGGAGGATTGACATCTGTAGCCTGTTAGAGGAGGATTCAGATCCGTTGCCTGTTAGAGGAGGACTGACGTCTGTAGCCTGTTAGAGGAGGATTGACATCTGTAGCCTGTTAGAGGAAGATTGACATCTGTAGCCTGTTTGAGGAGGATTGACATCTGTAGCCTGTTAGAGGAGACTAACATCTGTAGCTTGTTAGAGGAGGATTGACATCTGTAGCCTGTTTGAGGAGGATTGACATCTGTAGCCTGTTAGAGAAGGAGTAACATCTGTAGCCTGTTAGAGGAGGACCTAACATCTGTAGCCTGTTAGAGGAGGATTGACATCTGTAGCCTGTTAGAGGAGGACTAACATCTGTAGCTTGTTAGAGGATTGACATCTGTAGCCTGTTTGAGGATTGACATCTGTAGCCTGTTTGAGGAGGATTGACATCTGTAGCCTGTTAGAAGAGGACTAACATCTGTTGCCTGTTAGATGAGGATTGACATCTGTAGCCTGTTTGAGGAGGATTGACATCTGTAGCCTGTTAGAGGAGGATTAACATCTGTAGCCTGTTAGAGGAGGATTGGCATCTGTAGCCTGTTAGAGGAGGACTCACATCTGTTGCCTGTTAGAGGAGGATTGACATCTGTAGCCTGTTAGAGGAGGATTGACATCTGTATCCTGTTAGAGGAGGATTGACATCTGTACCCTGTTAGAGGAGGACTAACATCTGTAGCCTGTTAGAGGAGGATTGACATCTGTAGCCTGTTAGAGGAGGATTGACATCTGTAGCCTGTTAGAGGAGGATTGACATCTGTAGCCTGTTAGAGGAGGACTAACATCTGCAGCCTGTTAGAGGAGGATTGACATCTGTAGCCTGTTAGAGGAGGACAGACATCTGTAGCCTGTTAGAGGAGGATAGGCATCTGTAGCCTGTTAGAGGAGGACTGCCATCTGTAGCCTGTTAGAGGAGGACTGCCATCTGTAGCCTGTTAGAGGAGGATAGGCATCTGTAGCCTGTTAGAGGAGGATTGACATCTGTAGCCTGTTAGAGGAGGATTGACATCTGTAGCCTGTTAGAGGAGGATTGACATCTCCTTCTTCCTAAAACATGGTTCACTCAAAAACGAGTAGGTCACAAGTAGGTCACTGTAGCCTGTTAGAGGAGGACTAACATCTGCAGCCTGTTAGAGGAGGATTGACATCTGTAGCCTGTTAGAGGAGGACTGACATCTGTAGCCTGTTAGAGGAGGATAGGCATCTGTAGCCTGTTAGAGGAGGATTGACATCTGTAGCCTGTTAGAGGAGGATTGACATCTGTAGCCTGTTAGAGGAGGATTGACATCTGTAGCCTGTTTGAGGAGGATTGACATCTGTAGCCTGTTTGAGGAGGACTGGCATCTGTAACCTGCTGGAGGAGGATTTAAGGCAAACGTTGCCTGCCACGTCTCGAAAGAAATCAAAGGACTATAAACCTTCTAAATGACATGACACCTTGAGCACCTGTCAGCAAGTTCCCTCCCTTTCACAGTTCACTTTGAGTTGCACACAGGTGCATTTGTGTGTGTGTGTGTGTGTGTGTGTGTGTGTGTGTGTGTGTCTGTATGTTGAACAGGGGTTGGTTTTAAAAAATATAACCACCTCATGATGAAAAAAAAAATTTCCAATGCATGCTGAACATCACTGGTTCTAAGGTGTAACAAACTCGAAAAAAAAAAAAATAAAATAAAAAGTGTTCCCCTGGATGAAAGCGACAAATTACAAGACAAAACACAATGCATTTTGACTCTTTGATCTCCTTCAGGCAAGATAAACAACATTCAAGACAATCAAAACCAAGAACAATCAATCACGTATCTGCTCAAATTGCGTGCAAAATGGATGTGAAAAAAACAGGGCTACATCCATTTCTCACTCTTATTTCGTAAACACACTTGCCACACATTTAACTCCCTGCAGTTCTTCCCTTGCCACACTTTTAACTCCCTGCAGTTCTTCCATTGCCACTTTTTTAACTCCCTGCAGTTCTTCCATTGCCACACTTTTAACTCCCTGCAGTTCTTCACTTGCCACACTTTAACTCCCTGCAGTTCTTCCCTTGCCACACTTTTAACTCCCTGCAGTTCTTCACTTGCCACACTTTTAACTCCCTGCAGTTCTTCCTTGCCACACTTTTAACTCCCTGCAGTTCTTCCCTTGCCACACTTTTAACTCCCTGCAGTTCTTCCTTGCCACACTTTTAACTCCCTGCAGTTCTTCCCCTGCCACACTTTTAACTCCCGCAGTTCTTCCCTTGCCACACTTTTAACTCCCTGCAGTTTTCCTTGCCACACTTTAACTCCCTGCAGTTCTTCCCTTGCCACACTTTTAACTCCCTGCAGTTCTTCCCTTGCCACACTTTTAACTCCCTGCAGTTCTTCCTTGCCACACTTTTAACTCCCTGCAGTTCTTCCTTGCCACACTTTTAACTCCCTGCAGTTCTTCCCTTGCCACACTTTTAACTCCCTGCAGTTCTTCCCTTGCCACACTTTTAACTCCCTGCAGTTCTTCCCTTGCCACACTTTTAACTCCCTGCAGTTCTTCCCTTGCCACACTTTTAACTCCCTGCAGTTCTTCCCTTGCCACACTTTTAACTCCCTGCAGTTCTTCCCTTGCCACACTTTTAACTCCTGCAGTTCTTCCCTTGAGTTTTGATCACCGGCAATTGAAGATTTTTGTGGAAATAATCATTGGGAGGTCTGGGTTTAGGATTCCTGGGAACATCTTAAAGACAGAGAGTTACTGAACATGTACATTAGGACTGGCAGCTGTTACTGTGCACATGAGCAATAAATGTCTTTGAAACAGCAATTCCTGAACAACTGCTTTAGGGTTGACAGCTATGCCCATGTGCAATGGGTAATGGAGATCCTTGAAACAGCAATTCCTGAACAATTATGTTATGTTTGGCAGCTATGCCCATGCACATGGGTAATGAACATCTTTCAAATGGGGCAATTCCTCCATAACTACATTAGGGTTGACAGCTATGCCCATGTACATGGGTAATGAACATCTTTCAAACGGGGCAATTCCTCCATAACTACATTAGGGTTGGCAGCTATGCCCATGTAGATGTGTAACGAACATCTTTCAAATGGGGCAATTCCTCCATAACTACATTAGGGCTGACAGCTATGCCCATGTAGATGTGTAACGAACATCTTTCAAATGGGGCAATTCCTCCATAACTACATTAGGGCTGACAGCTATGCCCATGCACATGTGTAATGGACATCTTTCAAATGGGGCAATTCCTCCATAACTACATTAGGGCTGGCAGCTATGCCCATGTACACAGGTAATGAAGATCTTTCAAACGAAACATGTTGAATCTACATCCATTTTGTGCCCAATTTGAGAAGACAAGTGACTGCTCGTTCTTTATTTTTCAATATCCTTAATGTTGTATATCTTGCCTGAAGAAGACCAAAGAGGTTGAAATATGTGTGTTTTGTGCTGTTATTTGTTTGTCCCTTTTGCCCGCCAGAATTAACTCTAATTTTTCTTAAAAATTTGTTTCAGGTTCTGCCTGCAGTCACCTCCCTTTGAAACTGTCCACATTAGAGTTGACAGCCATGCCCATGCAGATGGGTAATGAACATCTTTAGAGTTGACAGCCATGCCCATGCACGGGTAATGAACATCTTTAGAGTTGACAGTCATGCCCATGCACGGGTAATGAACATCTTTAGAGTTGACAGCCATGCCCATGCACGGGTAATGAACATCTTTAGAGTTGACAGCCATGCCCATGCACGGGTAATGAACATCTTTAGAGTTGACAGCCATGCCCATGCACGGGTAATGAACATCTTTAGAGTTGACAGCCATGCCCGGGTAATGAACATCTTTAGAGTTGACAGCCATGCCCATGCATGGGTAATGAACATCTTTAGAGTTGACAGCCATGCCCATGCATGGGTAATGAACATCTTTAGAGTTGACAGCCATGCCCATGCACGGGTAATGAACATCTTTAGAGTTGACAGCCATGCCCATGCACGGGTAATGAACATCTTTAGAGTTGACAGCCATGCCCATGCACGGGTAATGAACATCTTTAGAGTTGACAGCCATGCCCATGCACGGGTAATGAACATCTTTAGAGTTGACAGCCATGCCCATGCACGGGTAATGAACATCTTTAGAGTTGACAGCCATGCCCATGCACGGTAATGAACATCTTTAGAGTTACCAGCCATGCCCATGCACGGGTAATGAACATCTTTAGAGTTGACAGCCATGCCCATGCACGGGTAATGAACATCTTTAGAGTTGACAGCCATGCCCATGCATGGGTAATGAACATCTTTAGAGTTGACAGTCATGCCCATGCACACGGGTAATGAACATCTTTAGAGTTGACAGCCATGCCCATGCACGGGTAATGAACATCTTTAGAGTTGACAGCCATGGCCATGCACGGGTAATGAACATCTTTAGAGTTGACAGCCATGCCCATGCACGGTAATGAACATCTTTAGAGTTGACAGCCATGCCCATGCACGGGTAATGAACATCTTTAGAGTTGACAGCCATGCCCATGCACGGGTAATGAACATCTTTAGAGTTGACAGCCATGGCCATGCACGGGTAATGAACATCTTTAGAGTTGACAGCCATGCCCATGCACGGGTAATGAACATCTTTAGAGTTGACAGCCATGCCCATGCACGGGTAATGAACATCTTTAGAGTTGACAGCCATGCCCATGCACGGGTAATGAACATCTTTAGAGTTGACAGCCATGCCCATGCACGGGTAATGAACATCTTTAGAGTTGACAGCCATGGCCATGCACGGGTAATGAACATCTTTAGAGTTGACAGCCATGCCCATGCACGGGTAATGAACATCTTTAGAGTTGACAGCCATGCCCATGCACGGGTAATGAACATCTTTAGAGTTGACAGCCATGCCCATGCACGGGTAATGAACATCTTTAGAGTTGACAGCCATGCCCATGCACGGGTAATGAACATCTTTAGAGTTGACAGCCATGCCCATGCACGGGTAATGAACATCTTTAGAGTTGACAGCCATGCCCATGCACGGGTAATGAACATCTTTAGAGTTGACAGCCATGCCCATGCACGGGTAATGAACATCTTTAGAGTTGACAGCCATGCCCATGCACATGGGTAATGAACATCTTTAGAACAGAGAATTCCTGAACAGCTACATCACAATGGGCAGCTATGACCCGCACAATGGCAATGATGGCAATGATGCAGTACTGACTTGGCCCTGGCCACCTCCTTCTCCTCCATGCCTCCTCTGATGATGGCGTCAAACTTGCGGTAGGCTGTGTACAGCACCTGCAACATCACATCCCCACAGGTCCACTTACAGCTTGACGGCAGCTATTCTGGTGCGATGTTAAAGACTTCTGTTTTTATCCTGCTTGAGGAAATTATATTAGGCATGCCAAATATTCTGAAGCATTGATTCACACATACACACACACATATGCATCTGTGTGCTCGCACACTCACACACACACATACATGCATGAGTACATACACACACACACACACACACACATTCATGCACGCACACACACATGCATTCATTGCACACACACACACACATACATATGCATTCATGCACACACACACACACACACACACACACACACACACAGAAGGAAAGTAATGGAGAAAGGGGTAACAACATGATGACTATCACATGATGAGGGAGGCAGCGGTTTTGAGGCGGACACATTGCCAGCCATGAAACTCCCCGACCTTGTCCTCAATCACACAACACAGAGCCCCCTACTACAGTGTTTTAGCAGTCACCTGACCCTAATAGAATTTTACAGGTCCTAAATGAGTGTCGCTATTTGGCCTTGAATGCACTCAGCACATGCATTCTATTTTAACTTGCCTCAGGAGAAGTTCTGTGTGCAGGTTATCTGAGTGTGGCTATGTTCTGAAAGAAAAAGGCATTCTCTTTTTTTTACATGACTGGGAAACACGTCCATGATTTGTGTTCAGCAACAAACATTTGATTGCTGTCACAACAAGAATTGTGAACTTTCAGATTTCAGTTCAGAAGGTTGATTGACACCTGAAGCATTTTTATTGCCCATGCTGTGGAGGCAATGACCAAAGATGATTTCTCCAGATACTTCCAGACTTTGTCCTGGATCCTGTCTTCACTGTAGCGCCAAGTTCTCAGCGTTCTGCTTCCAAACAGGTCACGTCACCACTGACACACAGCTGCCCAGGGTGTCACTTTCCCAGTAGATGTTGAAGTACTGTATCTCTTCTACTGACTCCTGACAGTCACGTCATCTGACACACAGGCGCACAGGATGTCACTTTCCAGTAGATGTTGAAGTACTGTACTCTTCTCACTTGACTCCCGAAGTCACGTCACCACGGGGACACCAGGCTGCACAGGTGTCACTTTCCCAGTAGATGTTGAAGTACTGTACTCTTCCTCAGACTCCTACACGGTCACGTCATCACTGACACACAGGCTGCACAGTGTCACTTTCCAGTAGATGTTGAAGTACTGTACTCTTCCTCACTGACTCCCGACAGGTCACGTCACCACTGACACACAGGCTGTATAGGACTGCTTTCCAGCAGATGTTGAAGTACTGTACTCTTCCTCACTGACTCCGACAGGTCACGTCACCACTGACACACAGACTGTATAGGGCCTGCTTTCCATGGGTGTGGTGGTGTTGCAGTTCTGGCTGGTTTCCAGAGAGATGTAAGGATGCTGAACAAGTTTGTTATTCTCAGGGCTAATTACAAGAGAATACTTTTGCTGCACTGACACAGTTTATACTAACACATACAGCAAAATGACCACTGCATTTTTGACTGTATCACAGTATGCAAGACAGCCAGCCAATGAAACAGAGAGAGAGGTGAGTGGACAGAATGATTCCTGATTTGCAGTAACACTGAAAAGATGGCCTCTCCTCTCTTGTGCACCTTGAGCAGATAAGGACAAACCAAAAACCAGTGAAGACAAAGAAAGACAAAGAAAGAAAGCAACATGCACAGTCCTTTACCTTCTCCATCTCTTTGGGTCGAGCGATGGCGTAAAAGCCAAACAGACCACTGTCTGTGTAGTTGGCATTGATACAAGTCACCTGAAACAAATACAAAAAAAGACAGTCAATTATTGTCAGTGAGTATATGTACCTACAACTCCATCACTGCATTATTTCAGTACAAGGCTAGACACAGGATTTTCAACGGTTCTAGCTGTCAAGCAGTCATCAAGGCACGCCTAGCTCAAAATCATTCCATCAAGAACAGATAATGTAAAAATCAGGGACAAAACTGCAATTTTTAAGAAGTTTCAGCAATCCACTATATTCTTACCAATGTGGTGCCATGCAGATGTACATACATGCATGTTCACATGCTCTCATCATCAGTGTCACTATCACTGATGAACAAAGCACATTTGCAGATCCATGCACAAACCAGTTTTCTCACTTCTGTCCTTCAAATATGGTTACTGTTGTCTTTTTCCTTGTTGTGACCAGAACTGTTTGCTACAGCCAGTTAACTCTTCAGCACTTTCTCTTCATTTGGGCTCAGTTCAGTCTCGTCCTCAGCCTGTTATGAAATCATAGACACATGCACACAGTGCGTGAGGTACAACTTTCCATCTTCTGTCAGAGCTGTTCTACTGTGAGAGAAGATGCATCCATCTGATTTTTGTTTTGCTGGTTGCATTTGTATTTGTTGATGCTATCGTTGTTTGAATTTGTTCATTTGCTTTCTGGTCTTTGCTTCAGGTCAGTGGCAGGCAATGAACAGCCTTAACATCTGTACCAGTCATCAATGTTCACATTTTTTCAGTAACAAATAAGGCTGTTCGGGGACAGAGGGCATGGCTGGTACTACTTCAAACCCCAGAGCAGAATTCTCCAGGGCCATCACTGAGCACGTGAATGCATCTATGTTTCAAGCCTGTGTTTACATTGCTTCGACTGACCGCACTTTCCTTGGCTTGCATATTCTCTTTTCAGCTTGTGCTGTGCATGGGGCTGGCTGTGTCTGACCGTGTCAAGAAATCAACAGCACCTGTTTCAGCTTTTTGCTGTGCATGGGCTATCTGTGTCAAGAAATCAACAGCACCTGTTTCAGCTTGTGCTGTGCATGAGGCTGCCCTGTGTCAAGAAATCAACAGCACCTGTTTCAACTTGTGTTGTGCATGGGGCTATCTGTGTCAAGAAATCAACAGCACCTGTTTCAACTTGTGTTGCGCATGGGGCTATCTGTGTCAAGAAATCAACAGCACCTGTTTCAGCTTGTGCTGTGCATGAGCTGTCTGTGTCAAGAAATCAACAGCACCTGTTTCAACTTGTGCTGTGCATGGGGCTATCTGTGTCAAGAAATCAACAGCACCTGTTTCAGCTTGTGCTGTGCATGGGGCTATCTGTGTCAAGAAATCAACAGCACCTGTTTCAACTGTGCTGTGCATGAGGCTGTCTGTGTCAAGAAATCAACAGCACCTGTTTCAACTTGTGTTGTGCATGGGGCTATCTGTGTCAAGAAATCAACAGCACCTGTTTCAACTTGTGTTGTGCATGGGGCTATCTGTGTCAACAAATCAACAGCACCTGTTTCAACTTGCGCTGTGCATGGGGCTGGCTGTGTCTGACCGTGTCAAGAATAAAACAGCACCTGTTTCAAGTTCACTCTGACTGGGAAAACCTAAAACCCCATAAAGGATTAATGGAGCAAACTGTGACCTTCAGCGGTGATGTGCACTGTTGACCCCATAAAGGATTAATGGAGCAAACTCTGACCTTCAGCAATGATGTGCACTGTTGACCCCATAAAGGATTAATGGAGCAAACTCTGACCTTCAGCGGTGATGTGCACTGTTGACCCCATAAAGGATTAATGGAGCAAACTCTGACCTTCAGTGTGATGTGCACTGTTGGCCCCATAAAGGATTAATGGAGCAAACTCTGACCTTCAGCAATGATGTGCACTGTTGACCCCATAAAGGATTAATGGAGCAAACTCTGACCTTCAGTGGTGATGTGCACTGTTGACCCTATAAAGGAAGAGAACATAAAACACGGGGCCAAGCTCACCCGCTCTCAACCGGTTTTAAACCCGGGTTTCGAGCGGCCGACCTTGGCCCCGTGTTTTATAGTTCTCTACCTAGTAAACCCTACAAACATACATACTGTGTAGGATTGTCCGTTTTCAATACTAATTACTAAAGTTTTTAGATTTTAGTTTTTGCTTAATCCAAATGTTTTTCCTGATCATTTTCAATAACATCATTTTCGCGCAAACATTCATCAAATGAGTCTCTGTCTTCATGTGAAATAAAACTACAGTCTTTAACTGTTCTCTAAAGTCTTTTAAAACTGAGTTATATTTTTTGACATAAAATCCACACACTTATCCCCGCATGTCTTCCGCTGAAAGCCAGTTTTGACAAAGCATTTCTTTTTTTAACTATGTCTCTTTCTCTGCCGAACAGTCATCTATAATAAATAGTGTCTGCGTTCCTTCAAACAGTTTATAAAAGCGTTCTAAACACTCACTCAGTTTATTGCTAGGATCAACTAAAAATATGTTATCGTCTGTCCATATAAACCTTCTATCATGATATGCTTTGTTAAATTCAAGTGTTGGACAGAAAATCACAATATAATCAAATTATAGCGATAAACTGTTGTAATAGGTCTGGGACAAATATTGTTTTTCCACAACCAGTTTGTCCACAAATCAATGAACAATGAGGGGTTTTTGTCATAAAGTTTAACTGCGCCATGGGTTTATAACAGAATTTAATCTAATCCAGTTATTATGTTTATCATACTCTCTGTCAAAACTTGTTCAGTATAATAAAACCCTATAAGGCCTAAATGTGTAAGTTTAAAATCCAATTCAGTGCTGTAAAAATTGTTTCTATTTAGACTAATATTGATTTTTTGCTTGTTGTTATGCCCTTTAAAATATCCTCACCATTGTGAAGAATGACGACGGTAACTTTAAGACTGTCAACGTCTAAGTTTTGCCAGCTAATTAGAATTCCTTTTAGAAGGACGTCACTAAACGCCCACAACCCCATCCCCCCCTCCACATCTTTTAAGACAGAAATTTCAAATATTATTGTGAACGTGTCTCCTAATTTCATTTGCGGAATGAACTGTAATTTTGTAGAAGCATCTTTCAAAACCGATTCTTTTCTGTGGAGGATGTACTGTTTATTCCCATACGGCTTTATTTCAATCTCTTTCGACTATTGTCCTCCGGCATAAGACTTACATGTAAAGGGCCAGAGTTGAATGCTTTTCTAAAACTTTTTTGACGCTAAAAAATGTAAATGGGCTTATGAATTCAAATTTTATGTCCCATTCTAAATATGGTTCTAAGTGCCATTTGCTGTCAGGTTTTCGAACTATTTTATATTCATACTGGCCAGCATTATTTGCTTCTACATTGCGCAGTTGTTCTAGTTTAGGAAACTTTTTGCTGTCGCCTACTTCTTTACGTTTATAATCACCATCTTTAGTG
This sequence comes from Conus ventricosus, assembly GCA_018398815.1. NCBI lineage: Eukaryota > Metazoa > Mollusca > Gastropoda > Neogastropoda > Conidae > Conus > Conus ventricosus. The sequence continues at coordinate 183,578,606 of CM031595.1, forward strand.
TACTCAAAACCATACAAAGCGCCTATCTCACCGTTCTGTTCAAAGTCCGCAACGTCTGCAAGGTCTTTTAATTCTAAAGTTATACACCTTACAGGCGCTAATGTAACTCCTGATTCATCTGCCCACGCGACATTTTTTAGTACAGTTTATTTTTTTATTTCCAAAACAATGTGTAGGTTATCGCATTTCACAACTTTCCCCGCTTTGTCTTTGATTTTTATATTAAATGATCCAACCCTCCCACAAACTATATCTTTTAAACTGTAAATTAGGAATTGTATAATTTCATAATCGCAAAAATGCAGCTTTCCCTGACGGAAGAGCTCTTAAAACAGTTGAGGGCCTTCCGTCATATAAGTTTTCATCAGTGCTCAGCTCGTCCAAATGAACATAGAGTAATGAATGTAATGCAAGATCGAGCGGATTTTCCCCCTCATAAGTAGTTTTGTCTGGCGCAACTCTAAAACTATGAACGGCTTGTTTGGGCAGTTGTAAAGCCTAACATTTTAGCTAGCTCTCTATCAAAATAGTACCCTACTTCTTCTTCTTCAGGCTTAAAGGTCAACATTGTTTTTAGATTTGCCTTGTTAAGTTTGAGAGTAATGCCAAAGTTACTCATTGCTTTTTTAGTGAGCAAATCCCGTAATAACCATCAGGTATGGTTAACTGGCTAACTTTGTCTCCTGCTTCGTCAACTTTTAGAATCGTATTATTCTTCTTAGAACACTTATATTAAACCATACGACTTTGTAGAATATTTCATGGAGCGCGACCGTTTTGGTTCCGCAATCGTTATCATAGCATGTTCTAAAAACGAAGGACGGTCTTGAGTTGTTATTGTTACAAACATTTTTAAACAAAATAAAAATGATTCCCTTTAAATATACTGATGCAAAATATTCTGCTGGGCCGCACTACAATCTTAAAAATATAACAACCGATACTCTTGACATTTCTGTGACTCAGTCTGACGCCTTTCAAGTAAAGGTGAGTACGCCATTAAACAGATATCTTAACCCTCCTATTAAAACGACCGCATCCCGAAAGCGGGTTTAGTCATCCGATGCAGTTTTATCAGAACCATTTTAAACTTTGCTGTGTTTTGTGCATCAACTGGGTGTGGAGTGTCGTATGCTGATCATTTAAATCATCCTGATCCTTTGGTGAGGTCAGTGTATAGATTTCATTTCTATTACACCCTTCAGACTATTTTGACTGAATTGCAAGCGCCATTACCAAATGACAAACTGTTTAATCCATTCAGCAACAGAATAGACATGAAGGCTTTTGAAAGGATCTGTAACGAATTCAATATTAATGTTAAGGAAGGCTTTAGACAAAAGTTGGACCGCAATCATGGCTTAGGCACCCTTATTTTTGGGGCGTGCACAGAAAGTATAACTATGACGGGGATCCTCCTTACACATCTTTCTCTTCAGGCACAACTGTTCACCTCGGTCCATAGAGCAAGAGCAATAAAACAGCATGGACAACATTTATATTAGACACTTCTAAGGGCCTAACTAGAGCGGGAATAGAACGAATAAACGACTCTGTTCGTACTTATGTTTGGTGTTTGCTAGGTTCGCAAGCGCAAACGAGATCGAGCATAACTGATCCTTCTACTGGTTTTGATGCACAAAAACAATACTTAGCAAATTTAGAGGACGCCATTAATTCTACAGTTGATTTACCTTCAAGTATAAAAAGGTACCAAAATGTTTTACAATACGCAAGATCGAAAGTAGACTTTGCTGTTGGCACTGGTTTATACATGCTGCCTTCTGACCTCAGACTCCAGATGGGCGTAATAATAAACTACAATAACGAATCCTTGTGGCGGGCAATGAACAGAAGGTCGGAAAAAACGAAATAAATTCTGGGCCAGTAATATTGCAAGCAGTAAACAAACACCCAAGAATAAGTCATCCAATCCCCAAGGTCCAAAGCCCAAAGACCGTTGAAGACGCGGACTCTGTTCGCGATGACCATGAATATGAAAAGACAGCACTTTGTTGTTGTATTAACTGCATAGGATTACTTGGTCTTTATCTTACTAATATTAACCCGACTATTAAGAGAACTAATGCCCATAAGTGCTCAGCCATAAAGCCAACTACTTTGCCAGCAGTAGACAAAAGCCAGCTAACAACACTCCCTAATATACCCGGTAAAGCGTTCACGGCTTTACTGGCTAATTTTTTTAATAAACTTGCAAGATGATCAAGCTGTTTTTTAACCCACGATTTATCAGGCGGTGATGGAGGATGGCGGTGGAGGCACTGACCCGGGACCACCGCCGCCTGTAATAGCCATCACCAGTGTACTTATTGCAAATCCTAAGGCGTTAATAACGCTTGCTAATGTGACTCCCTGCTCTCTAAACAGCGTTCGTATTCGTTCTGCTAGTGTTGTGTTCTTCATATAAATTTTTTGGATAGTTTTCTCTTATTCTGATCACTTGAGTTCGTAATTGGTCTCGGTTAGTAGACGCCGCTTTTAGTCTTGCCGATCTTTTTTTTCAAGATCTTTTAGTCTTTGGGTTATTCTTTCTTTAACACCAGGCCCTAATTGGCGTCATCAGCCTCAACGAGTTTTTCTTTTCTCTTTTTATATGCTCATCTATTTCACTTAGTTTTGCTAAATTGTCTGTTAATTCGCCTCTAATGATTCTTACAGCACGACTAACGCCTCTAATTCTCGCATAGGCAATGGGGGATCATAATTGTTTTTAATGCTGTTTCTTCTGAAAAACTGGTTTCTGCTTCTATTACATTTATTATTTCGCCTGATGTTTGACTTAAATCTTGAAGTTCTATGTTTTGCATTTGGTTATCTGTTGGAGTTTTTGTATGTTTTGAAGTTTAGAAACATCCTCCGCTCTTAATTTCGGTCTAACAATGTCAAGGCGAGTTCGTTCACCCACTCTAAGTCTTTGTCTAATTGTATTCATGCTTACAAACTTTGATGGGTCTCGTTTATCTGTAAGCGGAACACGCTGTCCTTGATCGTTGATCACATACAAATGGCCACCTTTTACTTCAAAATCATCAGGGCTATAAATACGGGAGGTTCTAGGCCTAAACTTTGGTAAAATGATCTGACCTTAGGGTTCTGTTATTTCATGCCACATTGAGGCCGTTGAGCGATGCTGTATCAAAGGAGTCATTTCACTCACGTCGTCTTCAGGATAAAAAACACCATAATCTTCTTCACCTTCAATGCCTGCCATGTTTTAATAATTAACTTTTTATTTTGTTTTAAAAATGTCACAAGCATATGGTTCATTTCTTGACCCGCTTAGAAGCCTGAAAGAGCCCTGGCGTGAAGGGAAATAAACAGATATATTATTGTTCCAAATAATCCATCTACTATTGATGCAGATCAAATTCTTACTGTCAAATTTCCAGACCTAGGGGCAAATGAAGTGATTGTGCCTGCCAGGCTCTACGCGACTTACTTTCAAAATAAAACTCGATTCAACAGACCCCAAAAGGACAGTTGTCCAGAATCTGGGGCGGGCAATCGTTAAGAAAATTTCTATAAAACTTGAGGGAAAGAATATTTTCTTTACATAATCAGACATATTTTTAACCTATTGTGATCTATGGCTAACCGAGAATGAAAGGAATGATCTTGCTTTTCAAGGAATCGAAAATAATGAAGCACTAAAACACAGAATAGGCGCTGAAGATGCTAAAGAAGGCAAAAAGTATGTAGCTGTAAGTTATGCGTATGGAAATCGCTTTTCCATCCCCTTGGATTTTGAGTTGTTAAGTGCACATGCCCCATACTTTCAAGGGGCATTAAAAGACAGATTATCATATGAACTAACTTTTAATGAATACAAATGGGTTATTAAATCTGTAGTAGACACCGCAGCAAAGTACAGCAATTTCTGACATCGCGTTAGAGTTTGACATTGTTCGCAACCTTGATTTAGCAAGGTTGATTGAGCAACAATATCAGTCAAAATTAGCAATATATTACGAAAGAGTGGATCATCCATTCTACACACCCTAAAAGCAGGGCAGACGCTATATGGAATTTCAGTTTTAGCGTCTTAGCAAGATCGCTTAAAGGTATTTTATTGCTGTGCGAAGATGAAGAACCATTTGATAGACAAACCGAAAAGTTTCTTAATCCTAAAATAACGAAAGTGCAATGTACAATTGAGGTAGTCCTAACCAAATCTACGCTAGCGGACTTAGACCTTATCAGCATTTTGATGAAATAAGAAAATTGTTCGGAGGTGGGAGGCATAGAAATCCAACAGCAGACCTTGTGTCTAAAGATCTCCACCTTCATGATGTTAGGCTTGATGATTATTTAACAACAAAATACGGTTTTATGGATTGACCTAAGGGCAACTGAGGATAATAAGTTGCATGAAGTGGGAGAGCTGTTAAAAACATATAAACATTCAAATTGATAAAGAAAAAGATGACGATAAACCGCTTAATGTACATTTGTTTTTAATATATGATGCGCAGCTGAATATTGAAGGTAACATTTAAAAATAAGAATGGGTAAAATATTTTTTAATTTTTTAAAAAATCATGTCTGTTAAGAATTATCCAAAAGTACCCACAGCGCCAGAGTTGTTAAAAGAAGGGATAGTAGAAACCCCTGACATAAAAACCTTCAGATTAACAAACATTACACAAATGCAGCAAAAACTAGAGCAGGACCTTTCAAAATACAGCAAAACCAACGAAGGTATTCTGCTGCCTGTAATGCTGGGTTTCATATGTTAATACTGGAGCATCGGCTTTGAGCGGCCCATCGCAGGGACAAGTGTTGGTCTCTTAGCAACAGTGTTGGGGCACCCGCAGCTTTACCTCTAGAGGTTTGTCTTTAGCTCTCGGCCTGTGTTCATTAGCCGTAAGTGCTGCTAGCAAAAAATTAAAAACTAAACTCCAAAAGCACACAGCTATGGTTCAACTAATAACAGCAAAACTTAGTTCGTTCAAACTGATAATAAATAAAGCACTAGTTGACTCAAACATCACGGATGAAGAATTTAGTCGTTTACAGGCCGATTTTTGATGACTATAAAAGACAAAAGTTTGATCTTCAAAAAAAGGCAAGGGGAAGTTTTTCTCAAAAGCCAGACACCGAGCAGATAAAAAAGGAATGTTTAAAAAAAGTAAACGAGACATAAACTCTGTTCTAAACAGCTCACATTAACAACAACAAAGGGCGTTTTTACTTTAGTTTATGAGTCCAAGCACAAAAAGACCGTCGATATTGATTCTGATTAATTTTTTTTAATTTAAATAAATATTTTGAGTTAGAAAAGAAACTCAACATGGATAAGATATATGAAGGACAAGACGAATTGTTTGAAGGGAAAGCTTCAGGGGAGCGTTTGTTAAAAGCTTTAAACGATATTGATCTAGAAGTCATTGATCCAACAAACGTGCAGGCAAGTGTTGTGCATGCTATTTCTCAAGTTCCAGTAAACTAACAATAGACCCGCCAGTTAAAGTAATGTTAGCTGTTTTAATCGACTATATAACAATAAATGAAGAAAATCTAGAAGTCTGGGTCTCAACTAAAAAACAGGTTATTCTTTCTCGTAATGACTTAACACCTGGGTTTGGGGAGACCAACTGCTTACACAGTTTGATGTGGCCGCTGAAGAAGCCAAAATGAGAGGCTCTGGTTGGTCAGAGGGCGAAGTCTTAGAGATCAATTAAAACAGGCTAAGTATGAGCCGATTGTAGGCAAGTCTTACATTCCACTACCTCCTAGCATTAGTCGCAAAAAGAGCATTCTAAACATAAAGAATTCAGACAACAATGTTTTATGTGGTGTGTCTTGCAAGGCTGCATCACGTCGGCAAAAACGCAGAGAGAGTATCTAACTATGAACCTTACATCAATGATCTTAACTTTAGTGGAATATCCTTTCCTGTTTTGCGTGGATTCCATTGATCAGTTTTAAGAACAAAACAAACCAATAACTGTTAATGTATACACATGGGCTGAGGAAACAAATCTACAGCCGATTAAAGTGTCCAAAAACAGTCCATCGATTGCGAACCAGACAAAAGCCATGTTGACTTACTACTGAAAGTTTTCGCCAACAGGGTTGCATTACACATTGATACGAACAATGAGTAGATTATTGACGCATACTTCAAAACAAAAAAATAAACAAGAATTCTGTAGAAAATGTTTAACAAGAATTCCATCTGTTAAAGCCGCGAGTGAACATATAAAACATTGTAAAAGTTCAGTAGACTGTAATACAGAACTAATTACGCCCCCCACCCGGATCTAAAGTTAGTTTTAAGAACTGGAAAAAACTGCAAAATTCTCCATACGTAGTTTACGCAGACTTCGAGTCGCTTATTGTCCCTTATGAAGGGCCAACCCCACAGAAACTTCCGAAAACAGTCTTAAATGAGTAATCATCAGATTTGTTCATTTGCCTTCATTATTGTAGGTCGGATGGCGTTCATTCAAAGCCAGAATTATATAGAGGGCCTAATGCTGCAGAATACTTCTTAGAACGCATGCAGGAAGTGCGTAACGTCTGTTCTAATAATCTGAATCTTTCAGACATTATTATGACACCTGAAGATCAACAACAGTATGACTCAGCCACACATTTGGATTTGCGGTTTAGGTCTCTCATCAGACGCAGAGAATCCAACAGTAAGAGACCATGATCACATTAGCGGAAAGTTCAGAGGAGCAGCGCATAACAACTGCAATCTTCAACTAAAGTTTGATCCTAAGACATGGAAGCTGCCCATCTTCTTTCACAACTTGCGGGTTACGACTCTCATCTTATATTGCAAGCAGTAACCAACGCCTTTAGGGTGTCATGCATTGCACAGTCATCAGAAAAGTACATGTGTTTCCCCTTTAAATAACATGTCTTTTTATGACTCTATACAGCACCTGATGGGATCATTATGTCCTTAAAGTCCTGCCCAATAACGGAAGAATATTTTGACCCAACTCTTGTTAGAAAGGGCGTTATCCTTACGAGTACATGAACAGTTGGCAAAGGTTTGACGAAGAATTACACTCCACCTAAAGGCGCGTTCTTTTCTAGTCCCTTTGAGGAAAGGACATCAGTGATTCTGATTACCAGCATGCTCAAGATGCGTGGCAGAAGTTAGATTGTAAAAAAGATGGGAGACTATCATGACTCCTACTTGATGGCCGATGTATGTTTTGTTGGCAGACGTCTTTGAAAATTATAGAAAGACCTGCATGAAACATTACAGCCTGGATCCTGCGCATTACATTTCTGCGCCTGGGATGAACTGGGACGCTTTCTTAAAGTTTACTGGAGTACAAATTGATTTATTGTCAGATTTACCAATGATTCAGATAATTGAAAACGGATTGCGTGGAGGAATTAGTATGCGTCGCATCATTACTGTAAAGCAAAACAACAAATACTTGGACGACTATGATCCAAGTAAAAGGTCTAACTATCTCATGTATTTAGATGCAAACAATCTGTATGGTTGGGCTATGGTGCAATCACTTCCACTACGTAACTTTAAATGTACACTGGCGGCGGGACAAATAATGTGCAAAGAGCATTAAGTGGTTGAGCAGATTGACACCAGATCAACAGCGTGGATACATTCTAGAAGTTGACTTAGAATATCCTCATGAACTCCATGACCTACATAATGACTACCCATTAGCAGCAGAAAGTCTAAAGATGAATCCAAGAGAGCCGCCTAAACTTGTGCCTAATCTTCGCGGCAAAAAACAATATGTCTGTCATTACAGACTTTTACAATTTTATTTAAAACCCTCTGCCCCTTGGAATCGCCCACTGTGGCCCGAAACGCGATGCCTTTCGTATCCTTGTAACGCCCGCTGTGGCCCGAAATACACACTGATGCCGTTTGCTGCCCTAGCAGACGAATTTTTCCCACAATGCTTGCGGCGTTATACATGACGTATGTTCCGGTTTCCAACTTCCTTCCAGTCCAAACAGCCGTTTTTCATGGAGTACTTCGGTCGCAGTGATTTTTTGAAGTTGAGAGCAAGTTTGTGATCAAGATTTTCGCTTCGGCAAGATGGACAGACGAAACTGTGGATTGTTGGCGAACATCTTTGGTGGCAGTGACAGTGATGAGGAGCTATTTACTGGCTTTAGATTAGAAGAAATAGTGAAAGAGAGGATCCGATGTCGATTTTGGTGGCTGATGGAGGCGATCTCGCGAAAATCTTAACATTAACTATGCCGATTACGATGGCGTTTCATGCAGTTCGGTGAGTAGTGTTGAACTTAATATAATTTTTTTAACACCATTTATCAACAAAGATATAAGCTTTGATGCATGTGGAATTTTACTTCAAAATGTTAACTTAATTTTGGGCAAATAAAACATATTTATGACCAAGGTTTGTATTTTTTCGATTTTTTTATTTAACATCATACATCCAATTTACGGAGTTACTTACCTTCCCTTAAGATTTTGATACTAGTAAGCACTCAGACGGTCCAAGGGCAAAGGGTTAAGACATGGTTTAAAGTTGAGAGCAGTTCATCGTATAATTGCTTTTGATCAAGAACCGTTCATGAAACCATACATCATGAAGAACACTGATCTCAGAACTAAATCCACAGATGCTTCAGAAAAAGACTTTTTCAAGCTGATGAACAACAGCTTTTCGGAAAGACTATGGAAATCCGCACAAGCGTAAAGATGTCAGATTGGTCACCAAAGAGAACGAAGCAATTAAGCTGACTTCAAAACCTAATTATCAGGACTTTAGAAGATTTCATGATCACCTTTTTGGCATATGATGAAAAAAAAGAAAGTCAAAATTGGACAAACCTGTATTTATCGGGTTTACTGTTTTAGAATTATCAAAGCTTTTGATGTTGGAATTTCTTTATGACTACTTTAAGCCCTCGTATCCTGAGTCCAGAGTACTTTACACAGATACAGATAGTTTTGTTATAGATGTCCCTACTGAAGACATCTATAAAGACATGAAATTAGAAGTAGCTAAAGGGCATGCGGGATGGTATGATACATCTGATTACCCTAAAGATTCGCCTTTACATTCAATTACTAATAAGAAGGTTTTAGGAAAGATGAAGGATGAATTATCTGGAGGGGTGATAAGGAGTTTATTGGTTAAGGTCAAAAATGTACAGTATTTCGAGCCAAAAAAAAAACCATTAAAAAAGCAAAAGGAATATCTCGCAGTGTTGTGCAGTCAACATATCACATAACAACTACAAAGAAGCATTGTTTGACAATAAGACTTTTCATCATGACAACGTAAAACTACGATCTAATCTACATAAGATCAGCACAACAGTTGTAACAAAGAAGTCATTAGATAGAACAAACACTAAACGAGTATTTGTTAATCCAGATTTTCATATGCAATCGGGCACTGGAGGACCGCATAAACAGGCGGGTTTATATTTTTCATCAACTAGTGTTATAAGATCAATCATATCTTCATCCAATTCATCTAATTCTTTTATCATGTTTGCTTGATGTGCTCGAATTTTTTTATTATTTCAAGATATTCTTTTTCCCAATTTGGGATTTTGGATTGTAGGTGATCTGGATGGTTTAGCATGCATTGATTAATCTTCACAAATGTTCCCCTAATAGCAGAACACGCATTAAATGATTCCCGTATCATTTTCAAGGTCTCTTCCTTTACCATTCTTGCTTCGTCCTGAGCTTCCATTTTAGACTCAAATATATTTATGTAAATTAAAAATTAATTAAGCAACTGGAACTGTGTCTGGCGGATTATCTGCAGTTCTTCCTTCACAAAAGATCTTTGGGGGCTGGTTGTTTTGTTGTGTCAGTTTCTCCGTAAATAATACACGGGCGGATTCATTTTTACAATTCTTTTTATTTCATACGGATCAACACTCCAAACTGGATCTGTTTGCCCTGATGCGAGTGTCCCCTTCTGCTTCCCCCGTAAATGAAGGTACCTTACTTTCAATCCAAATGGTAATAGTTTGCCGGATGAAGACTCTCCTTCAACAACATTTATTGTTTGTTTTTTGATTGCTTGTACTGGCTTTAGCCCTTTAAATTCTTCATTATTCATTGCGCGCAAAACTGAGGCAGTCTTCTAACCCATTCTGTGTTGCGAGAATTGTCAATCAGCTCTCTGTGATACTGGTAGGAGAAAAGTCTTTCAGATAACTGTTTGTTAAAGTTTTCAACTAAAGCCTGTGATCTGTGAACTCCTGAATGCCTCTTTTAATGGTAACTCTATGTTTTAACAATAATTTGATTCACTCGGCCTTTAAATTTTTTTCCATCATCGACTTGAATCATGCGAGGATAAGGTAAGGGGCCTCGTTGGTATATCAGTTGCATGGCAACAGCAACAGCAGAAGCACTCTTTTGTGTTAATGGTTCCGCATCTTTGTATCTTGAAGCAATGTCAATGACTGTGAGCGCGTACTTAAAATCTTTTTCGTCTAATCGTATCATGGGGTAAATATAGAAGATCCATTTGATGGGTGTCGTTCGGTATTGTATTCGTAAAGTGTGGTCTTTGTATTCGTCTAGGTGCAGGTAAATAAATTTGCCAAATCGCTTGTTTAGATAACCATTCCTTTGCTGTTTGTTCACCGACTCCCGCGGCTTGGCTTAGCTTTTTTATTGCCGTAATTCCCTTCCAATATCCTTTTGGCGAATAATAGATTTTGTTCATTTTTATTCAGCCAATATTATGCGCAACAAAATACACGACGGTCATACCAAAGATGATAAACACGATTTCTTGCATCTTTTGTTTTTCTGATGGCTGATAAAAGTCACTGAATTTTGGCGGGGGCAATGTCTCGATTGGTTTGCCTGTTACAAGATAATATTCTTTTATTGCTTGATCAACATCTTTAAATGTGTAAGCCGCGTGGCCCTGTTTTTTCAGTTTGTCATTAATAAAATCTAACTGCTCAATTCTCTGCTTTTCATAGTGATCTTGTGCTGCGGCTAGTTGCTCCACAGCTTTGTATGTCTTTTCTCTCGCCGTCATCCCGTAGTTTACTAAATGCGTAATTACTTCCGCTAAAAGCAAGCGCATTAACCACAGCACCACCAATCATCATTACGAGTGAAGCCATTTTTATAAATGTATTTTTTTTAATTTTACATATTTAAGCTGTCTGGAATTATTCCTTGCTTAACTAGAAAATCTTTCGTAGCGAACGAAGCTGCAATGATAGCAATCAGCTTTGCAGAATCCTCAAAGCCTAGTTTGCCAAGATCCGCTGGTTTAATTTTTAACAAGCTTTTACCAAGCATTGTGTATCCTATACTTAGACCACCAATAACAGCAGAATGGTATACAAGATTGGTAACAGTCTTTTCGGCGCTCATTTTAAAAACAAAATAATTATAATTAATAAAAACATGAACGCCGATGATCTACTAAACCTTCCTGAACTTATGATTACAAATGACCTGGTTGATGAGCAAGCTATTATGCCAAAAAAAGAAAGACTGTATTCTTTGGCAGCATGTGGAAAAACAAAACAGTTCCTTGGAATGAATTCAGCATAGAACAGATTCAACAGATGTCGCCACAAGACATTATAAAGTATCATAACAGGTATGAAGCGCAACTAGGATCAAGAATGGTAAAAAGTGTCGGGCAAACGGTTCTTAGTTTGTACACTAAACTAGTTAGTAGATTTGCTCCCATTGATTCTGAACAAGATTTTATGTATGATTTTAAACGCAGGATCCAGTTTTTAACAAAGTCATTAGAGTCTCTAGGATGTGATCTATATTACAGATTTGGAACATTATTATCGCCGCTAATCATGGGATTAATTACTTTTAATCATATAGATTTTATTTCCCTTCAAAATGACCGAGCCAGAAAATCAGCAGAACCAGCAGAATCAGAAAACATTGGATCAGGCGGAGAAAGTGACCTCTAAAAGGCTTCCTCATCCTGGACGTGTTGCAGCAGGAAAAAAATTAGCAGAGTGGAATAAACAAACAAAATTAAAGTTACAAAATGAAAAAGTGCCAGAGCTGCAGCCAGTTGTTTCAATGCCTGCTTTAAAAATGCCAGAACAAGTTGATTCGAGGCCTACACCGCCAAAGTCTTCATATTTTCTTAAAGCAATTGTCATTTTTGGCGGCATTGCTGTTGGGGGTGGTTATTACGGTTATAAAATATATAAACAAAGACAACAAGAACCAAACCAGTCCAAACAATCTCTGCCACTAAATATAGAAGATGAACACAACAGCATACCAGAACCGCCAACAACAAAAGATCATTTCGATCCATTTCAGATGCAATAATACTTTAAGAACTTAATAAATAATTATAAGTTAACTTGGATAAGAACTTGGCTGTACTTAAAGATGACTTAATTACAAACTTGAGGTGACTTAAGTTAAGAACTTGAGGTGACTTGATCAAGAACTTATTAAGAACTTGATGTGACTTAAGTAAAACTTAAAGGAACTTAATAAAGAACTTAATTAAAAACTTAATTAAAAACTTAATTAAGAACTTGGGGCAACTTGATTAAGAACTTAATTAAAAACTTGGGGTGACTTAATTAAAAACTTGGGGTGACTTATAGCATGATCTGGATCACACATACACACGCACATACACACAGAAATCATTCACACAATAGACGGGATGGTGCGTGTGGGGGAAAGTGAGGGGCTTTTTGTGGTTCAACTTGAACGACGGCCATCTGAGACAGCCTTTAAGCAGGTGAAGCAGAACAGCGAAGAAGGACGTTGACACAGGTGACGTAAGAACTATTTTTAGATACCGTTCGGATCCGAACGGTTTTACAGCAGGTGAAGGACGTTGAAGCAGGTGAGGTAAGAACTATTTTTAGATACCGTTCGGATCCGAACGGTTTTACAGCAGGTGAAGGACGTTGGCGCAAGTGACGTAAGAACTATTTTTAGATACCGTTCGGATCCGAACGGTTTTACAGCAGGTGAAGGACGTTGACACAGGTGACGTAAGAACTATTTTTAGATACCGTTCGGATCCGAACGGTTTTACCAGTCCAACAAAGCTTGAAAGCAATCAGACTTCAGATTGCCAGAACTTTCTAAATTCTTCATTCTCAGACATGTAGGTTAAAATTTTAGGGCGTTTTTTCAGTAAATCATCAAAACTCATTCTCAGTTTATGAAACTTGGGAAAGTGGTAAAAGGCGTTTGACAGCAGAATCATCCTTCTTGCATATGAAATCATGAATGAGACATTTTTCTTTAACAAAAGACGTCCACGACTGCTTCATTGTTTTTGATTTTGAAACACTTGTTTTGCTTTTCCAAGCTGATAACCCAAAATCAGTGAATGGTGCATGGCTTTTCGTTGATTAAATTTCACAACCTTCCAGCTTTTCTTCACAAAAGAAATCATGTCATGAACGCTTTTACATCTATTAAATTTCTCAACATCATCCTCTGATACATCAGTCTCACCATCTTGTACAAGTTTTCCCCTAAGAAAAGTATCCAGCTTGGTTATTGTCATGATAGTTTTGTCTTTTTCAGAAGATTCTAGAAAAGCCAGGCTGCTTTTTGGTTTTCTTGGCATTGATTTTTCAGCGCCGGTTTTTCTTATGCCGAGGTAGGTTATCATATCAGCATGATATTTAATATACTTAGCGCCATTAAAAACGCAAGGGTCAGAAGAACAAAATAACTCGACAGAGGTAAATCAGTTAGGGGTATCAGCACATGTTGTCCATTGCGCACTTCTTTTCTGTTCATGACTTTGTCATTCAACATTAAAGTTTTCATACCCCTAACTGATTTACCTCTGTCGAGTTATTTTATTTTCATACCCCTAACTGATTACCTCTGTCGAGTTATTTTGTTCTTCTGACCCGTGCGTTTTTAATGGCGCTAAGTATATGATCGCCAATAGCTTCTTGTTGCTCCACATTAAAAGAGACTCTTCGGACAATGTAAAATTTCCGAGTTGTAGGCGCCAAGCATTCAACAATTTGTTCGTCTAATTCTTGCGTATTCTGAGAATCATTCAAACTGTCACTTTCCATTTGTAGAGATATTAGATATTAACACGCACACAGCAGAAATATGCCCACACACTACAGTTGTCCCAATCCAATCCAAAGTTTTAAAGTCAATCACTTTTCTCCAGAAAACACATACGACTTCACAGCACAACACTAGCAATGCAAATGACGAGACCGAGCAGCCTTGTAAGCCCCAGCACTTAATTGTAACCCCCCTGCCGATTGGCTGGCTGACATCGCCCCATCGCGTGATCGCGTGATCGTCATGTCTGGCCACGTAGTAAGTAATCGGATAGTGCGGAGTCCCTAGGCAGGTCAACAATTAGGGTGGGTGTGTTCAGCGACTGCTGCTTTTCCCCTACGTTACTCTATGGGGTGTGTTCAGCCACTGCTGCTTTCCCCTACGTTACTCTCTGAAAACTTTAGTAAATTAGTATTGAAAACGGACAATCCTACACAGTATGTATGTTTGTAGGGTTTACTAGGTAGAGAACTATAAAACACGGGGCCAAGGTCGGCCGCTCGAAACCGGTTAAGACCGGTTGAGAGCGGGTGAGCTTGGCCCCGTGTTTTATAGTTCTCTAAGGATTAATGGAGCAAACTCTGACCTTCAGTGGTGATGTGCACTGTTGGCCCCATAAAGGATTAATGGAGCAAACTCTGACCTTCAGCAATGATGTGCACTGTTGACCCCATAAAGGATTAATGGAGCAAACTCTGACCTTCAGCGGTGATGAACACTGTTGAACATCACAGGGTCAACCCAAGTGATGGATAATTTTCCACTTTAACAGGTTGACTGATGTCTGCAGTGTATTGTCAGAAAGTACTTTAGGCACCATGACCAATAAAATGCATGTCAATGAGAGTCTTGAGACCTCAATGTAAAAGGACTGTACCCCTGCTGCCATGGGTTCTTTCACACGCATAGCACACAGTACCTCATGTTTATCTTGTCCCAAAGACCTAAGTGGTGTTCTAGGTGTAGTTCTTTGGACGAGATAATGCACCAAGTTCCCTTATCATTCTACTGTCTACTGAATGCACAGACAACAGTCAACACACTGTTCCCGTCCGAATGGTAGAACAAAAGTCCAGTGTGATGTGTACTCCAACATGCTGGTGAATAAAGCGACAGACAAAAATGATTCCAAACTAGAGATCACATGTCATCAGGGAAGAGAGCATGCTGAACTCTGTACTGAAAACTGCTGTCATGTATATGGAACCATAGAATGCAATACGACAGAACTCAATTCAAATGAATACTAACATTACACACATCAGATATGTACAAAGAGCTAAAGCACAAACAAGCATGCGTGTGCACACACACTCACACTCTCTCACACACACACATACACACACACACAGAGCAACACTGAGTCCAAACACCAAGAGTTATCAATCACAAACATAAACCAATGCAAATCACAAACAGTACACGCACACACACACATCTACACACACACGCTCGCCTACGCACTCACACACAGCACATACATACACAGTCAAACACCACACACACACACACACACACACACACACACACACACACACACACACACACAGCCCTACACACTGACAGCAAAAGGGTGTAGGTGGCGTGGGCCACAGCCCGGGCCAGGCGGAGGAGTTGGTGCCGGCACTGTACTTGATGGCCGGCCCCACCCCCAGCAGGTTCTGCAGCACCGCCGCATGCAGCAGGTCCTTCCCTGCAAGGCTGCAACACAGACACAACACCACCATCACATCCACTTCAACGCCGCATGCAGCAGGTCCTTCCCTGCAAGGCTGCAACACAGACACAACACCACCATCACATCCACTTCAACACTGACAGCGGCAACATCATCATTACATCCACATCAACACAGCTCTCTTACTGTCTATCTCTCTGTGCGTGCGTGCGTGTGCGTGTTCCAAATTATATATGTACTTTGTCATATTCAATTTTACTGACTGTTTTTATACATGCTAATTGTTTTAACGTTTTAGTATATTCCATTTCAAATTATTCCATTTCATGCTTAACTACTACTCTCCATTTCTGTTGTTCCCCCCTCTCCCTCCCACCCCTCTCTCTCTCTAACTTTTCTTATTTTTTTCTTTTCCTTTTTTAGCTTTTCCTTCCCCCCCCCCCCCCCCCCCCCCCAAATTCCATGTCACTTTGCCAGATACCTTCTACATATTTTCATGCTTTATGAAAAAATGATTACATGTTGTGCCTTGTTCTCTCTCTCTCTCTCTCTCTCTCTCTCTGTGCATGCATGCGTGTATGTGTGGGTTCCAAATTCTGTACGTACTTAATCATATTTCATTTTACTGTCATTTTTATACACGCTAATTGTTGTACGTTGTAGTACATTTCTATATGCTCCCACATCCCCCACCACCCACCCCATTCTCTTCTTCCCCTTCATTATTATTATTTTTTGTTGTTTATTATTTTGATTTATTTATTTTTTTTCCGTTTCTCTTCTATTTTTATTTAATGTTCCACTACGATTGAATGACCGCTTTGTTTGCTTGTTTGTTTTCTTACATTATTTCATTTCATTACATGTTGTAGTCCCCACTCAGGGTGAGGAGGATGTAAAAAAGCGTGTCAGTGCTTATCTATTATCCTCGTAAATAAAGAATTTTGTATTGTCTTGTCTCTCTCTCTTTCTCCCCTCTCTCTCTCTCTTTCTCTTCCTCTCACTTCAGTTCAGTTCAGAGGTTTGTTTAATGTCTTTTCATTGCCAGATGAATGAGACTTCTTTTTTTTAAATTAAAAAAAAAAAAACACAACACCTTTTACACTCACATCAATATATCTAGTTCATATCAAACCCACTCTAATTGCATATTTACATAAGTGAAATACCCTACTGGTACACAAAGTATGCGACTACTTACAAAAATTTTGCAACCTGTACCTGCGAATCCTCGTGACAGCCCTGATGTGGCCCGTGCGGTCGGCTGGGCTATAAGCAACATTATCTTATCTCTTATCCTGATAGAGCGAGGTCAACACTGAGCAGTCAAATAAAAGATGACGTACGAAAATGTTTTCTCTGCAGACAAAAGTAATACCATGAGAATATTTAGTGTTCCAGGTATTCAGCCTTAATTTATGAATTAATCTAACAATGTGCCTAGGCATGATGGTAAAGTAGCCATTTTTTTAAACTAAATTCTGCTTATGTATGTACTTTTCCATAATTTGAATTAATTCACAAGAGGACAAATCTAAGGGAGTTTTTTGTAAAATTTTCAGCGTTCCTATTGCTCCTTCTTTTGCAAGACTGTCTGCTATTTCATTCCACTTTATACCACAGTGAGATGGGACCCAACAAAAATCAATTCTTATACCTAGAGTAATGAAACAATGCCATAAATGTTTTATTTCAAAAAGCAAATCTTTTCTAGCTTTGCAGTCCCAACGCTCTAGTGATTTCTCTCTTCTCTCTCTCTCTCTCTGATCTCTGTCTCTCTTTCAGTACTATGTAGAGCAGCCCTAGTTTCTCACCTGGGTCCCTCAAAAGCCACAGCAGCATAGGTCAGGTTCCCCCCTGTGTCCTGCCGGATCTCCCCTGAAAACACATGCCAGGCACTGCACAGCACAGCGCTACTCCCTGACCATGTAGGTTACAATGGTGTGTGTGTGTGTGTGTGTGTGTGTGTGTGTGTGTGTTGTGTGTGTGTGTGTGTGCGTGTCCTGCCGGATCTCCCCTGAAAACACATGCCAGCACTGCACAGCACCGCACTATTCCCCTGACCATGTAGGTTACAATGGTGTTGTGTGTGTGGTGTGTGTGTGTGTGTGTGTGTTTTGTGTGTGTGTGTGTATGTGCGTCTGTGCGTATATGTGTGTGTGTGTTCATGCATATGTCTGTACCTGCATATATATATGTTGTGCTTGTGTGTGTGAGTGAGGAGTGGAGAAATGTGAAATTGGAGATGTCTGGGTTTAGTTGTGCTTTCGCTTTAGTTATGTTTTCATTTGTCTCTATCTGTGTTTAGATAAGGTGGAATGATTGTCTCTGCTTTGTTTATTATATATTTTTGATAGTCAATTGTTTTGATTTCTTTATTTTTTTTGTAACTGTCTTTATTCTTGTGGGGGCTGTGAGGAGGATTCTGGCATCTACTCGGACAAATTTTCATTTTCATCAAAATTCAGAAAGAAAAGGGTTAGTTACCTCCAAGGATACTGACAAACACATTACAGGACAAAACACAATGCATTTTGACCACTTGTCTGAGTGGCAGCTTACCTCTTCCTTCTAACCTGTGACCCCTGACCTCTCCATTCCATTGTCCACAGCCTGGTCATAAAATATGCAAAATCACTACAGAAAAAGAGCAGGCATGTAACGAAGTGAAAAATATTAACATCTAACACCACCATTCCTGCTTCATCACTTCAGAAACTCTTTTCAGATCGCCATGCATAATATTTACCTCAATTTGAGTGTGGAAAGTTTGGTCTCATTTCCGAGAGCAATCTGCAAAAAAAGAATTCATCTACTCTTGTCCTCTCCAGTGTCTAGCTAAATGCCACCAATGACAAGGAAATTTTGGTAACTGTCCTCTTTAAGATCCAATGAACAGCAGATGTGTGACTACTCTAGCACAAAGCATCACGCATGACACACTTTTTCTTCCTTTGTTCCCTGTAACAACATGCATGGTTTTTTAGTACCTAGTAAAGAACAGTCTCCAAATCAAAAACGTGAAAAAACGCTCAACGTCTTGGTGCAAGATTCACATGTTTTTGGAGGATGCTTGAACCAGGTTCCTACAGACTCCCAAGAACAAAATTCAAGGAGTTTTCAAGGAGTGCCTTTTCTATTTCAAGGTTACAATACTTGCGCAAAAATTGAAAACAGAAACGGCAGTTTGATTTTTCTGTGTTAAGGTTGATAAAAAAAAAAATTACTTAAACATTTCTTTTTTTTCAGTTTTTACCAGAGTGAGTGTGCCAGTACACCACACATTAGACAATTAACAAACTCAGTCTCTTTGTATTAAATGCCAAAACACTAAAATCAGCAAAAATATGCCCATTTGTAAGAGAACATACAGACTATGCATGGTGTGTAAGAGACTGGTTGGAGGAAAAAAAGTAAAAAAAAAAAAAAAAAAAAACCTAGTTAAAAAAAAGTTTACAAACGTCGTCGCGAGCGTTAATACCAAGGGAGATAATTTGATCAAAATTGATGAAGTTACAAATTACCTCCCTTGGTAATAGTCTGCTAAACCTCCGGCCAGAGGAAATCTGAAAACCACGATCATTGTGCGTGATTTAATTTCTGTTTTTATTCCTATTTCAATGTTTTTGTAAAGAAACTTCAAAGCAAAATTCGACATCATGAAAAAGTTTGCACATCTTTTACAAAATTCCAGGACTTTTCCAGACCCATGGCCACAAATTACAAAATTCCAAGACTTTTCCAGCCCTGGAAATGGTTTTTTTCCATTTTTCCATACTTTTTCCAGACTTCCAGGACTCTGCACGAACCCTGTTGAACTGAGCATATGTCATTAAAAAAAAAAAAGATCAGATCCAAAATAACTTGGCAACTGATCTCTGCATTGTTGTCAGTTTAGACTTTCATATTTTGCTTCAGATCATGTGCATTGAAGATTTTTGCATTGGCAAAATTCAGTTTTAGTAAGATGATTGTCGAGACCGTTTATCGTACAAGATATGGTCCTCCTTGTTTGTTAATCATGATTTTCATCAGTTCATGTATCATGTCACACAGTTCTCATTTTCTTGCTGAAAAATACTTTAAGGCCAAGAGGCATGTAAGTATGTATGATGATTTCACTATCAAACAGGTCACTTCATAAAGGGATGTCCTTTTTTTTGCAGAAAAATACAGCGCTGATACAGCTGTGCAGCATATTCCTATACATGTTCATCTTTCTCTGACAATCTACCCAAACAGTGCCTACCTCCATAGTACTTGGCCTTGTCATGAGAGATGTTGACAATCTACCCAAACAGTGCCTACCTCCATAGTACTTGGCCTTGTCATGAGAGATGTTGGCAATCTACCCAAACAGTGCCTACCTCCATAGTACTTGGCCTTGTTGTGGCACATGTTGACAATCTACCCAAACAGTGCCTACCTCCATAGTACTTGGCCTTGTTGTGGGCAATGTTGACAATCTACCCAAACAGTGCCTACCTCCATAGTACTTGGCCTTGTCATGAGAGATGTTGGCAATCTACCCAAACAGTGCCTACCTCCATAGTACTTGGCCTTGTTGTGGGCAATGTTGACAATCTACCCAAACAGTGCCTACCTCCATAGTACTTGGCCTTGTCATGAGAGATGTTGGCAATCTACCCAAACAGTGCCTACCTCCATAGTACTTGGCCTTGTTGTGGCACATGTTGGCAATCTACCCAAACAGTGCCTACCTCCATAGTACTTGGCCTTGTTGTGGGCAATGTTGACAATCTACCCAAACAGTGCCTATCTCCATAGTACTTGGCCTTGTGGGCAATGTTGACAATCTACCCAAACAGTGCCTACCTCCAAAGTACTTGCCCTTGTCGTGGGCAATGTTGACAATCTACCCAAACAGTGCCTACCTCCATAGTACTTGGCCTTGTCGTGGGTAATGTCGGCAATCTACCCAAACACTGCCTACCTCCATAGTACTTGGCCTTGTCATGAGAGATGTTGGCAATCTACCCAAACAGTGCCTACCTCCATAGTACTTGGCCTTGTCATGAGAGATGTTGGCAATCTACCCAAACAGTGCCTACCTCCATAGTACTTGGCCATGTGGGTAATGTTGACAATCTACCCAAACAGTGCCTACCTCCATAGTACTTGGCTTTGTCATGGGCAATGTTGACAATCTACCCAAACTGTGCCTACCTCCATAGTACTTGGCCTTGTCGTGGGCAATGTACAATCTACCCAAACAGTGCCTACCTCCATAGTACTTGGCCTTGTGGTAATGTTGACAATCTACCCAAACAGTGCCTACCTCCATAGTACTTGCCCTTGTTGGGTAATGTTGACAATCTACCCAAACAGTGCCTACCTCCATAGTACTTGGCCTTGTCTGGGCAATGTTGACAATCTACCCAAACAGTGCCTACCTCCATAGTACTTGGCTTGTCATGGGCAATGTTGACAATCTACCCAAACAGTGCCTACCTCCATAGTACTTGGCCTTGTTGTGGCAATGTTGACAATCTACCCAAACAGTGCCTACCTCCATAGTACTTGGCCTTTTGTGGGCAATGTTGACAATCTACCCAAACAGTGCCTACCTCCATAGTACTTGGCCTTGTCGTGGGCAATGTTGGCGGCAGAGAAGGGGTGGAACTTGTTAGCGTAGGTCACCATCTCGTCATGGTCCACCCCCACCCCCACCAGAGCAGGCGTCCCGTGGAGTAGTAACCCTTCATGAAGTGCAGCAGCTGCTCCGGGTGAATTTACCCACCATGTGATCTGGGGCGTAGAGCGAGCGACCCAGAGTCTCCCTGAAGGCGGCTTGGTGCAGGAGGTCATACACCACTGATGCAGACAGCAAGGAAATCATCATCTTTTATTACAAAAGACAGCTTGAGAGGTAATCAGGTAGATCAGCAGGTCATACTGACAGATAGAGCTAAGAAATCTTTTACTGCACAGGATACTTTGAGAGATAAAAGGATAGATAATCATGTAGGCAGATAGGCAGACTGATAGGGAAGTAGGAAGATAGTTGAAAGGCAAGCTGACAAGCTGGTTCACTGTTTCATCTTTTGGTTGTTTGGCCAGCCAACTGGTTGGCTACTTAGCTGACTGGCATTATGGTGATTTTTTCACCCACTAGCATTTGAATGGCTAAATCCCACAGCCATAGGGGCCATTATGGTGACTTTTTCACCCACTAGCATTTGAATGGCTAAATCCCACAGCCATAGGGCCATTATGGTGACTTTTTCACCCACTAGCATCTGAACGGTGAAATCCCACAGCCATAGGGGCCATTATGGTGACTTTTTCACCCACTAGCATCTGAACGGTGAAATCCCACAGCCATAGGGCCATTATGGTGACTTTTTCACCCACTAGCATCTGAACGGTGAAATCCCACAGCCATAGGGGCCATTATGGTGACTTTTTCACCCACTAGCATCTGAACGGTGAAATCCCACAGCCATAGCGGCCATGAACTCGGAGACTCATCAAGTTGTGGGCCATGCATTCTAGAGGATGGTGCCCATTCCTCTCCTTCCACTGCCTTAGCCTTCCCTGATCTGAAGCAGGTACCCATGTACAGCTGGATGGACAGAGAGGGTTTTAAAGCCACAAAAGTACGGCCAGGCGAGTTGTCTGAACTTACGACAGACAACTCCACAGCTAAATCCTCTTACCATAGGAACAACAGGCCCCTCTTCCCCACCCTATCAATTCATTCACTGACTCGCCTTTCTTAAAATGCAGACCAAACTGGCAAACAAGAATGACTCAAATAACAAAACACACAACAACAAAAAACAGAAATCTCAACACTATGACTGCCAACGTTAGACCCGTCAGGGACAAAAACAATGAAATGGAGTCTAACTCATCAATCAACACTCAGCAAGGCATTGTGAAACCTCTGATCTCAACACACACACAAACACACACATACACACACACATGCAACTTTTATGCACAAAAAAGAGGGAATTGTAGTCTGTGATTAATAATACAGTGACTATGCATTCCTAGCTTCAACAATCATTAATGGATTAGTGGTAACACATCATTGTGTTCCTTTGAGGTAGTTGCGTTCTTCTACCGACAGCACTCTGCTCAAAATCCCTCGATTTCAAACTAAAACCTATGGCGATTGTTCTTTTTCTTTTCAGGGTCTGGTTTCTTGGAATAAATTCCCAATATCTTTGCGTAGTTCAAACTCTCTGCCTTCTTCAAGGCATCTCTTAAAACAACCCTCTTCACCTGTCAATAGCAGTTCTTTCTCCTCTTCCCTTGCCCATCAAACTGATTCTGTGACAAATGTGTGTGTGTGTGTGTGTGTGTGTGTGTGTTGTGTGTGTGTGTGTGTGTGTGTGTGTGTGGTGTTGCGTATGTGTGTGTGTGCTTGCGACTATGTGTGTGTGTGTGTGTGTGTGTGTGTGTGTGTGTGTGTGTGTGTGTGTGTGTGCGCGTGCGTGCATGCATGCGACTGTGTGTGTGTGTGCGTGTGTGTGCGAGCGCGACTATGTGTGTGCGTGTTGTGTGTGTGGGCGTGTGCGCATGTGTGTGTGTGTGGACGCGTATGCTGTTGTGTCCGTTGTTGTGCGACAGTGTGTGTGGGATCGTGCATTGTGTGTGTGTCTCTGTCTGTGTGTGTGTGTGTGTGTGAGAGAGGTGCGTGCGTGCGTGCGCGTGCAACTATGCGTGTGTGTATGTTATGTGTGTGGGCGAGTGCGCATGTGTGTGTGTGGGCACGCATGCTGTTGTGTACGTTGTTGTGCGACAGTCGAATGGGATCATGCATTGTGTGTGTGTGTGTGTGTGTGTGTGTGTGTGTGTGTGTGTGTCTGTGTGTGTGACTGTGGGTGGGCGGGTGGGTGGGTGGGTGTCAATATGCACCCTTGTTTGTATGCATGGTACTTATTGCAATATTCTCCTTACTGGTTTCATCTATGTTTTCTTTAACCTTTTATGTATTTGTAAGCGCTTACCGCTTATGATGTAAGATTAAGCGCCATAAATAATCATTATGATTATTATCATTATCGTTATCATTCGAATTCCTGTCTTTAGTTCTTTTTTTTTTCTTTTTCCCCGATAGCCATCTGCATGAATGATGTCGAAAATATGAGTTCTTCAGGAAAGTTTTTCACGCAAAATCAAATAGTTTATAACCAAATTTCTGAACATCATTTTTCTTTCCTAGCCATATGCTGACGGTTTATTTCCTAAACAAACTGTAAAGAAAGTCCAAGTGACAAAATAATAATAAAAATGCACCTTTCCTGCCCCACCACTTACTTCCCCCACCTTTCTCCAGCTCTGGTTGTACAGGCTGGCTGTTTTACACACTGAATATCCCACTTTCTTTGAAATGTGTAAGAGGGTTGCGCTGTATGGGGCACTAATGTTGCAAAGCTTGTTAACAGTAGTTCAATATTTCAGTGATGATACGGTGATGGTCAGTCCTAACAGCAGAAGAGCCACTGGCCTGTGTGTTGATGTAGACAACAGTACTTTGATATTTAGGTGTGGTGATGTGATGATGATCAGCTCTAAAGACACAGGGACAACTCAAAGGCACTGGGCTGTGTGTTGATGTAGACAACAGTACTCTGGTATTTAGGTGTGGTGATGTGATGATGATCAGCTCTAAAGACACAGGGACAACTCAAAGGCACTGGGCTGTGTGTTGATGTAGACAACAGTACTCTGGTATTTAGGTGTGGTGATGTGATGATGATCAGCTCTAAAGACACAGGGACAACTCAAAGGCACTGGGCTGTGTGTTGATGTAGACAACAGTACTCTGGTATTTAGGTGTGGTGATGTGATGATGATCAGCTCTAGAGAACAGGAAAACACCGATTCTAACTCACCCTAGCCCCTCACCTAGGTTCGGGGCTAGGGCGACCTAGAATCGGTGTTTTCCTGTTCTCTGACAAGTAAGACTTCAATAACCAAAAAATAACGATTATCTACAAACAAACATACTGTGTAGGGTTGTCCGTTTTTAATACTAATTTACTAAACTTGCTTGTCTTTTAAAACTAAGTTATTTTTTGACATAAAATCCGCACACTTATTTTGACTAATTTCTACCTACAAAACTTTGTATAACAGACAGGCTGACACGAGGCTGAAACCTGATCGCTTAATTTACGGCTGGCGCAGACAAGCGACCTTCGTTCACACAGCGCACGGCCCGCTTACAAACTGCGACCAAAAAATCAATAAACACACCTCGCGGCGCACTCGGCTAGGTTAACTTGCAACATAGCCTATTGCATCAGCGAATGTTCTAGACTGCCACGTGACACTCCCACTTCGAGGCCGCCACGTTGGCAAGCCCGGTTTCGCCATTGTTTCCGGGACTACCGCACAAGAGGTTGTGTTTTGACTGCGCTTCGGCGTGGCCACTGTGTTTTAGTTGTGTTTTATTTTAAAATGGCTAAAACGTTACTGAAGAACAGGTTTGTGCTATTCAAGACCACAAGGTTTACTTTACCTGTATGTTAGAGTATTTGTCGAAAAGAATTAGGTGAAGCATGTTCTCTGCTAGTGAAACCGAAAGAAGCATTGCTTTTCTAGAAAACGAAAAAAGTGAACCGACTGCTTTGGAAATGAACGACTATCTTAAAGGTTTGTTGGTTCAAGGAAATGAAAAAAATATTGCTGAACAAGATGTAGCCAGTTTCAATACGTGTTTGACTATTGATGAGATGGTTCCTTATCTAAAAATGGCGCTGCATTGTTGAAAGTCGGCCAAAGCAAAACAATTCATCACGCGTTAATTGTTTGGGCGCTGGCTTGAAACAGCTCAAGTCATGTTTAAAAAACAAAAACGCTACAAACATGGCGTTCATTTCTCAAGACGCAGGTGAACATGGCTGATTTCGTATGCTAGAAAACTTATTCAACTTTCTGTGTTTTTTTATAACTATCCTAAATTTCACAAGCTAGGAATCAGTATAAATGAACTGTGTAGCAAACGCCAAACCATTATTAAACTTATGCAACTGAATAGCGATTTTCGGGAGTTCTGGCAAACAAACTAGATAGGGTTAGGCAGACCTTAGTACATCTACCAGTATGGGGAGGAGTAGTGTGTAGCCAGCACTATCTTCATATAAATGCTCCAAATATACAATGACGGGTGTACTAACTACTGGCGATTAGAGCCGCCATAAAAGCTTGGCTACCAGGCTTGAAAGCAGGTGACGTAAGATCTATTTTTAGATCCCGTTCGGATCCGAACGGTTTTTGCCAGCCAGCAGCCACAGGCTTGAAAGCAGGTGACGTAAGATCTATTTTTAGATACCGTTCGGATCCGAACGGTTTTTTGCCAGCCAGCAGCCACAAACGCATGACGTGGGTCTAAAAAATAGCGGTTATGCATAGCCGCGGCGGGAGTTGGACTACATTTTTCCTGGCAGCCACAAACGCATGACGTGGGTCTAAAAATAGGGTTATGCATAGCCGCGGCGGGGTTGGACTACTGACGATAGTCTTCATCGTCCTGCACACCTTTCAAGTTCAAGTTCAAGTGCGAACAAAAAAAAGCCCCCTTCACTTTCCCACAAGCACTATCCTGTCTATTGTGTGTTTGTTTGTTGTTTGTTTGTGTTTGTTTGTGTTTGTTGTTTGTTTGTGTGTGTGTTTTGTCCTCACCCCCACCCCCACCCCACGCATGCACACCCCCCACCCCCACCCCACGCATGCACACCCCCCACCCCCACCCCACGCACGCACACCCCCACCTCCACCCTACGCACGCACGTCCCCACCCCCACCCCCCCACCCCCACCCCACGCATGCACACCCCCCACCCCACGCATGCACACACTCAAGTCACTTTTAAGTTCTTAACTTAAGTCACCTCAAGTCACTTTCAAGTCATCCACAAGTTCTTAATTAAGTTCTTAATTATGTTCTTAATTAAGTTTTTAATTAAGTTACTCAAGTTCTTAATAAGTTCTTGATCAAGTAACTTCTAAGTTCTTACACAAGTTAACCTAAGATCATAACTAAGTCATCCTTTAAAGTACAACCAAGTTCTTATTCAAGTTATCTTATAATTATCAAAAAACAATAC
Organism: Conus ventricosus; assembly: GCA_018398815.1. Taxonomy (NCBI): domain Eukaryota; kingdom Metazoa; phylum Mollusca; class Gastropoda; order Neogastropoda; family Conidae; genus Conus; species Conus ventricosus. The sequence goes on from CM031595.1 coordinate 183,605,408, forward strand.
AATCTATGTTTTTTATCTTAAATAGTAGATGTCTAATATAGTACACACACGCCTCAAAAAACGCGTCATCGTTGAGGATGTTTTGCTTAACGCCCTTGGTGTGAGATCGGTCAGCATAGATCTTAATGAAGTTCTTACATCCTAAGCAACCGCATTGATTACAATTCTGGTCTATGGAAATGTCTTTTTAGACTCCATGTCTTTATTATTGACTCCATCTTTTTAAACAAATAATAATCCGCCATGATCTATTTTTATCAAAAAAATTTTAAATTTAAGTTCTTAAAATATTATTGCATTTTAAATGGATCAAAATGATTTTTTGTTATTGGCGGTGCTGGCGTGCTGTTGTCTTCTGTATTTAGTGGTTCAGATTTTTTTGGCTGTTTTTGTTTTTGTTGCCATTCTTTATATATTTTATAACCGTAATAACTGCCCCCAGCAGCAGCAAGGGCGCCAAAAATGGCAACAGTTTTAAGTTCAATATTCCATGAAGACTTTGGTGCCCTTAAATTAACTTGCTCTTGTTTGGAGCTGGCATTGGATCAACTGTTGGCGTTGGCGGTGTTATGTTTTCATTATGAGTTATATTCTGTGATTGTAACTTTAATTTTCTTTGTCTGTTTAACTCTGCTACTCTTTTCCTGCTGCAACACGCCCAGGGTGCTTTAGCTTTTCACTCGTCACTTTCTCGACTTGATTCAGTGTTTTCTGATTCAATGTTTCCTGATTCTGCTGATTTTCTGACTCGTTCATTTTGAAGGGAAATAAAATCTATATGATTAAAGTAATTAATCCTATGATTAACGGCGATAACAATGTTCCAAATCTGTAATATAGATCACAGCTTAGAGAAATCTAATGACTTTGTTAAAACTGGATCTTGCGTTAAATCATACGTAAGATCTGTTCAGAATCAATAGGCGCAAATCTACTGACTAGTTTTAGTGTACAAATAAGAACCGTTTGTCCTACACTTTTTACCATTCTAGACCCCAGCTGCGCTTCATACCTGTTATGATACTTTATAATGTCTTGCGGCGACATCTGTTTAATCTGTTCTATGCTGAATTCAGTTCCGAGGAACTGTTTTGTTTTCCACATGCTGCTAAAGAATACAACCTCTCCTTTTGGGGCATAATAGCTGGTCATTCAAAAGTTCAGGAAGGTTTAGGCCGCCCTGTAGCTCTAGCAGATCATCGCTGTTCATGTATTTTATTAATTATAATTATTTTATTTTTTAAAATGAGCACCGAAAAAACTATTGCTAACCTTGTATACCATTCTGCTGTTATTGGAGGTCTAAGTGTAGGATACTCAATGCTTGGTAAAAGCCTGTTAAAAATAAAACCAGCAGATCTTGGCAAACTAGACTTTGAGGATTCAGCAAAGCTAATCGCTATTATTACAGCTTCATTTGCTACGAAAGATTTTCTAGTTAAGCAAGGAATAATTCCAGAGAATATAAATATGTAAAAAAAACATTTATAAAAAATGGCTTCACTCGTAATGATGATAGGTGGCGCTGTGGTGAATGCGCTTGCTTTTAGCGGAAGTAATTACGTGTTTAGTAAACTACGGGATGACGACGAGAGAAAAAGACATACAAAGCTGTGGAGCAACTAGCCGCAGCACAAAATCGCTATGAAAAGCAGAGAATTGAGCAGTTAGATTTTATTAACGACACACTGAAAAAACAGGGGCATGCAGCTTACACATTTAAAGATGTTGATCAAGCGATAAAGAGTATTATCTAGTAACGGGCAAACCAATCCAGACATTGCCCCCACCAAATTCAGCAACTTTTATAACCATCAGAAAAACAAAAGATGCAAGAAATCGGGTTTATTGTCTTTGGGATGACCGATTGTGTATTTTGTTGCGCATAATATCAGCTGAATAAAAAATGAACAAAATTTATTATTCGCCAAAAGGGTATTGGAAGGGAATAACAGCAATTAAAAAGCTAAGCCCAAACAGCGGGAGTCAGTGAACAAACAGCAAAAGAATGGTTATCTAAACAAGCGATTTGGCAAATTTATTTACCTGCGCCTAGACGAATACAGAGACCACACTTTGTCAATACAACTCCAAACGACACCCATCAAATGGACCTTCTATATTTACCTCTGATACGATTAGACGAAAAAGATTTAAGTACGCACTCACAGTCATTGACATAGCTTCAAGATACAAAGATGCGGAACCATTAACACAAAAGAGTGCTTCTGCTGTTGCTGTTGCTATACAACTGATATACCAACGAGGTCCACTAACTTACCCTCGCATGATTCAAGTCGATGATGGAAAAGAATTAAAGGCCAAGTGAATCAATTATTGTTAAAACATAGAGTTACTATTAAAAGAGGCATTCCAGGAGTTCACAGATCACAGGCTTTAGTTGAAAACTTTAACAAACAGTTATCTGAAAGACTTTTCTCCTACCAGTATCACAGAGAGCTGATTGACAATTCTCGCAACACAGAATGGGTTAGAAGACTGCCCTCAGTTTTGCGCGCAATGAATAATGAAGAATTTAAAGGTCTAAAACCAGTACAAGCAATCAAAAGAAAAACAATAAATGTTGCTGAAGGAGAGTCTTCATCCAGCAAACTATTACCATTTGGATTGAAAGTAAGGTACCTTTATTTACCGGGGGAAGCAGAAGGGGACACTCGCATCAGGGCAACCGATCCAATTTGGAGTATTGATCCATATGAAATAAAAAGAATTGTAAAGATGAATCCGCCCGTGTATTATTTACAGAAACTGACACAACAAAACAACCAGCTCCTCAAAGATCTTTTGTAAAGGAAGAACTGCAAATAATCCCACCAGACACAGTTCCGCTTTAATTAATTTACGGTTCTATAATGTCCATTTTGCATATGAAAACTCTGGATTAACAAACACACGTTTTGTGTTTGTTTTTATCTAATGTCTTCTTTGTTACAACGTTGTGTTGATCTCATGTAGATTAGATCGCAGTTTTACGTTGTCATGATGAAAAGTCTTATTGTCAAACAATGCTTCTTTATAGTTGTCATGCGATATGCTTGACTGCACAACACTGCGAGATATTCCTTTTGCTTTCTTAATGGTTTTCTCCTGGCTCGAAATACTGTACATTTTTTACCTTAACCCCACATACTCCTTGATCACCTTTCCAGATAATTCATCCTTCATCTTTCCTAAAACCTTCTTATTAGTAATTGAATGTAAAGGCGAATCTTTAGGGTAATCGGGTGTGTCCCTACCATCCACTCGCTCCTTTAGCTACTTCTAATTCCATGTCTTTATAGACGTCTTCAGTAGGGATATTAAACAAAACTATCGTATCTGTGTAAAGTACTCTGGACTCTGGATACAAGGGTTTAACCCGTTCAGTGCCTCACAATAGTACAAACAAAGGTGTTCCCAGGTGCCGGGGAAATCTCATGATTTGGGGGTCATAATTAACAAAAAATTCTAGCTCAGAAACTACAAAAGATAGAAAAAATGAAATCTATATCATTTTTGAAGGAAATTGAATGAAGATTTTGAATCTGGGCTTCTTTTGTTTTAATTTTGATAATACAAAAGTATTTAGGCTTGTAGATTTGGATAGATTTTTTTGCACGATCAAAAACATATTACTTACCACATCCAAACAAGAACACACAGCAAAAAAGTTGAAAATAAAGTTTGTATTGTCACACTACACCTGTAAATGAAAGTAAAACAGTTTGGAAGTCTATCAAGACGCTCACACTCGATGCAGACTGACCAGTCCACGACCACGCCCCCCCCCTCCCCACCACACCCCTTGCTCAACTTCAACCCTCTCTTTCACTCCTCATCTTCCCCTACCTTTTCGTCTGCACCGTGTCACGCGCGAGCAGGCCACGATCCCCTCTCGCACTGATTTCACTTCACTGGACACCAGCACGCAGTGCAGAGTACACACTTGGCTGGCTCGTTCGACTGACGCTGTCAGCTGAACACACACTGAGAGGTCACAGAGCCCTACTCAATAACTGACGAATATGGTCGGCAATTCCACCACTATCATCATCTCACCTTCATGCTCGAGTTAGTCGTTGAATAAAAGATTATTGTGTTTGTCAAAAATCATCAGCAGAGCCTGCTCAGCTGTGTAAATACGTTGACTTGGTCGCTGGGCTTGTCAGGTTGCGCCGCCATGTTTGCAAGCGAGACACGAAGTGCTGGCTGGTCACCCAGTCAGTGATAAGAATAAATGGGCTTTCCCCTCACGTGTGGTCATTTACATATTATTTTAAGACTACAGACATATAAGGCTTTCTACGCAAACTCTATTTGAGTCCGTTGATAGAATTATTAACGAATGAAAACTCAAGAAAATGCATGACGTAGGGGATGCCCTAGGCACATGGAAAGCACTTTTATTCCCGCGTAGGTGACTGACTAAAGGCTCAAGGGGTTTTTAAATAGTCATAAAGAAACTCAAACATTTAAAAGCTTTGATAATTCTAAAACAGTAAACCCAATAAATCAGGCTGCCCAATTGACTTTCTTTTTCTTCATCATTTTTGCCAAAAGCGATCATGAAATCTTCTGAAGTCCTGAAATTAGGTTTTGAAGTCAGCTAATCTTCGTTCTCTTTGGGGGGACCATCTGACATCTTTGCGCTGGGCGGATTCTCCAAAGTCTTTCCAAACAAGCTGTTGTTCATTAGCTTGAAAAATCTTTTTCTGAAGATCTGCGGATTTAGTTCGAGATCAGTGTTCTCATAAAGTAGGTTAATGAAACTGTCTTGATCAAAGCATTATACGATGACAACTGTCAATTTAAAAAACCCATGTCTTAAATAAATTGCAGAATCTGTAATGACATACATAATTTTTTTTGCCCCGAAGTTTAGGCACAAGAAGCGCGCCCCTTGATTCATCTAAGGCTTTCTGCTGCTAACGGATAGTCATTACAGTCATGGTTGAGATTCCTAAATCAACTTCTAAATGTATCCACCTGTTGACACCGGGTCAAACTGCCAACCATTTTAAATGCCTTTGAATTTTTTGGATTTCTTCTGTGTACATCTTGAAGTTACTAATGGAAGTGATTGCCCATTGCCCATCCATACAGATTGTTTGCATCTAAATACATGAGATAGTTAGACCTTTTACTTGGATATAACTCAGGTATTTGTTGTTGTTTCAATAATGGTGCGACGCCATACTAATCCCCACGCAATCCGTTTTCAATCACTGATCATTGCATTCAGACAAAAAATCAATCTGTACTCCAGAAAATTTTAAGAAAGCACCCAATCAGGGGCCAGAAATTAATGCCGGGATCCGGCTATAATGTTTCATGCAGGTCTTTCCCGTAATTTTCAAAGACGTCGCCACAACATGTATCAGCCATTAATAGGAATCTGATGCTCCCATGTTTTTTACACTTAATTTCTGCCCTTCTTGACATGCTGGTAATCAGAATCACTGATCCTTCCTCGAGACTAGAAAAGAACGCGCCTTTAGTGGAAGTGTATCTTCGTCAAACCTTTGCCACTGTTCATGTACTCATAAGGGTAAACACCTTTTAACGAAGTTGGGTTAAAATATTCTTCTGTTATTGGGCAGACTTTAAAAGGCATAGCTAGTGCTCTAATGACCTATCATGTGCTGCATAGAGTCATAAAAAAGAATGTTATTTAAAAGTGAACCACATGTACTTTTCCGATGACTGTGCAATGCAGACACCCTGAAGGCGTCGTCTACTGCTTTCATTATAAGATGAAGTCGTAACTCGCAAGTTAGAAAGAAATGGCACTTCCATGTCTTGGTTCAAACTTTTAGTTGAGAGTGCAGTTGTTGTGCGTTGCTTCCTTGAACTTTCCACAATGTAATCATGGCTCTTACTTTGGATTGCTTCCTCACTGATTTCTAAACCACAAATCCAAGTGAGTGGCTAGTCATACTGTTGTTGGTTCCTTAGGCGGCCATCATGATTTCAGAAAATACAGATTATTAAAACTTTAGCCATTGATGCATGCCCCTGTAAAAATCTTTCTAGCCGCTTTTGGGCCCCTGTATAAATTTTGGCGTTTGAATGACCCATCGATCTGACGATAATGAAGCAAATAAAACAAATCTGATGATACTCATTAAGACTGTTTTTTCGAAGTTTTTGTGGCTGGCCCTCATAAGGAACATGAGTGATTCAAGTCTGCGTAAACAACAAAAGGAGAATTTTGCACCCGTTTCCAGTTCTTAAAACTAACTTAGTTTTCGGTGGGGGCGTAATTAGTTCCGTTTTACAGTCAACTGGGCGATACAATGTTTTTGTTCAGCGCGCGGAAGGATGGCATTCTTGTTAAAAAATTTTTTACGAATTCTTGTTATGCCAATTTTTGAGTATGGGAAATTTTAATCTATCTTGGCTATCAATGTGTTGCTTCCCCGCGGGTTTGAAACATCAGCAGTAAGTCAACATGATTTTTGTCTGGCTCGCCAATCGTTGGACTGTTCTTTGGACACTTTAATAGGTTTAAATTTGTTTCCTCATCCCATATGTTACATTAACAGTTTTTGTTTGTTTTTGTTCTTCAAACTGATCAATGGAACCCGCTACGGGAAAGGATATTCCCTAAAGTTAGATCATTGATGTAAGGGCGTTTAGTTAGACACTCTCTCTGCGTTTTTGCGGGCGTGATGCAGCCTTGCGAGAACACACCACATAAACATTTGTTGTCTGTATTCTTTATGTTAAAACAGCTCTTTTTGCAACTAATGCTGGAGGTAGTGGAATGTAAGACTTGCCAACAATGGGTGCATACTTACCCTGTTTTAATCTAATCTCTAAGACTTCGCCCTCTGACCAACCAGAGCCCCCTCATTTTGGCTTCTTCAGGGCCACATCAAACTGTGTAAGCAGTTCGTCTCCCCAAACCCGGGTGTTAAGTCATTATGAGAAAGAATAGTCTGTTGTTTAGTCGAGACCCAGACTTCTAGGTTTTCTTCATTTATTTTTTATATAGTCGATTAAAACAGCTAACATTACTTTAACTGGAGGGTCTATTGTAGTTTACCCGGAACTTGAGAAATGCATGAGCAACACTTGCCCGTACGCTTGCTGGATCAATAAATTCTAAATCAATATCATTCAGTGCTCTTGAAAAATCTTCTTGCTTTTGTTTCAAACAATTCGTCTGGACCTTCATATATTTTATCCATGTTGAGTTTCTTTCTAACTCAAAATATTATTTAAATCAAAAAAATAATTAATCAATATCGATGGTCTTTTTGCGCTTGGACTCATAAACTAAAGTATAAACCCCCTTTTGGCGTTGTTAATGTGAGTTTTTAGAGCAGAGTTTAATGTTTCGTTTATTTTTTTTAAGCTTTCCTTTTTTATCTGCTCGGGGTCTGGCTGTTGAGAAAAACTTGTCCTCGCCTTTTTCTTGAAGATAAAACTTTTGTCTTTTGTAGTCATCAAAATCGGCCTGAAAACGATTAAATTCTTCATCCGTGATGTTTGAGTCAGCTAGTGCTTTATTTATTATCAGCTTGAAGGAACTAAGTTTAAGCTGTTATTAGTTGAACCATGGCTGTGTGCTTTTGGAGTTTAGTTTTTATTTTTTTGCTAGCAGCACCTACAGAATGAACACAGGCCGAGAGCTAAAGAAAAACCCGCCTAGAGGTTAAAGCTGCGGGTGCCCTACGCCTGTTTGCTAAGAGGCCACACTCGTTCCTGCTGATGCGGCGCTTATAGTCGATGCTCCAGTATTGACATATGTAACAGCTTTAAAGGGCAGCAGAATACCTTCGTTTGGTTTTGCTGTATTTTGAAAGGTCTGCTCTAGTTTTTGTAGCATTTGTGTAATGTTGGTTAATCAAAGGTTTTTATGCCGGGGGTTTCTACTATCTCTTCTCTTGGCGACTCTGGCGCTGTAGGCACATTTGGATAAACCTGAACAGACATGCTTTTATAAAATAAAAAATAAATTTAGTATACTACATCTTTAAATCTGTTAGCTTCAATATTAGCTGTGCATCATATAAAAAAACAAATGTACATTAAGCGGTTTAACAGCCTCTTTTTCTTTATCAATTTGAATGTTTATTATGTCTCTAACATCTCCCCACTTCCATGCAACTGATTATTTCCCCTGTTGACCTTAGGTCAATCCATAAACCGTATTTTGATGTTTAAAAAATCATCAAGCCTAACACTGTGAAGGTGTAGATCTTTAGACGCAAGGTCTGCTGTTGGACTTCTACCCCTCCCACCCCCAAACAATTTTCTTATTTTGCCCAAAATGATGATAAGGCCTAAGTCCGCTAGCATAGATTTGGGTTTGGACTACCATCAATCGAAAATTGTACTTTTCGTTATTTGGATTAAAAAACTTTCACTTGCTCTTGCGAATGGTTCTTCATCTTCGCCCCAGCAATAAAATACCTTTAAGCGATTTTACTGCGACACTAAGATTAAAATTCCATATAGCGTCTGCCCTGCTTTTAGGATATGTTGAATGATGACGCACGTTTTCGTAATATATTACTAATTGTGACTCATATTGTTGCCCAATCAGCCTTGCTAAATTAGAGTTGCTAACAACGTCAAACTCTAACGAGATGTCAGGAAAAGCTGTACTTTGCTTTTGGTGTCTGTTGATCTGATAACAGTTTGTAGTCATTAAAAATTAGTTTGTATGACAATCTGTCTTTTAATGCCCCTTGAAGGTATGGGGCATGCGCTTTTAAAACTCAAAATCTAAAGAATGGAAAAGCGATTTCCAAACGCATAACTTACAGCTAAAGACTTTTTGCTGCTTTTATCACCTGAGGCGAGTTCGGCGCCTATTCTAAGTTTTAGTGTTCTTCATTACCCAAATTTCCCTTTAAAAAGCAAGATCTTCCTTTCATTCGGGTTAGCCATAGATCAGAATTAGGTTAAAAATATGTCTGCATTGTTTTTAAAAAAAATACTTCTTCCCCTCAAGGGTTTTATAGAAATTTTCTTAACGATTGCCCGCCCCAGATTCTGAACAACTGTTCTGGTTGGGTCTGTTGTTGAAGCGAGTTCTTTTGAAAGTAAGCCGTGCAAAAGCCTGGCACAATCAAATCATCCGCTCCTAGGTCTGGAAATTTAACAGTAAGAATTTGATCCGCATAATAGTGATGGATTATTTGGAACAGTAATATTCCCTTTTTTTCCCTTCACCCATGGGGTTCTTTCAGCTTTCTATTCGGGTCAAGAATCGAGCCATATATTGTGACATTTTTATAAAACAAAATAAAAAGTTTAATTATTTAAAAACATGGGGGGGAATTGGAGGTGAAGAAGATTATGATATTTGTGATCCTGCAGAAACATTGATGAAAGGACCCTTTGACACAGCACCGCTCAGCGTTCTCATTGCTGGATGAATTAGAGGGCGCAAAGGCGTGAAAATTAAAAAGAAGATAAGGTCAGATCATTATACCAAAGTTTAGAACTAGAACCTCCCGAAACTAATACCCTGATGATTTTGAACTAAAAGATAAACCCTTTGTATTTTAGAAACGACAAAGGAGAACGTGTTCCGCTTACGGATAAACGAGACGCATCAAAGTTTGGGAGGCATGACTACCCAAATTAAACACAGGCTCCGTGTGAGCGAGCAGAATCGCCTTGGCTTACTGAACCAAAATTAGGTCCGGATAAAGTTGCTAAAGTTCAAAACACAAAAAAAAACTCCCAACAGATAACCAAAACAAACCACGCCACATGAAGATTTAATTCAAACAGTGGACAAAGTAAGAAATTACAGTAGCAGAACTCCCTGAAGAAACAGTATTTACTGAGAGAAAAGATTAGGCCTTGATCGTACTTTAACAAACCATCAAAGGCGAATTAACAAACAATGTAGCAAACTAGGTGAACTAGATGGGCAAAAAAAAGAGAAAAGAAAAACTCGCTGAGGCTGACGACCGCATCGTAGGGCGTGAGATTAAAGAAAGAATAAGACAAAGACTAAAAAATCTTGAGCAAGAAAGATCAGCAAGACTAGAAGCGATGACTACTAACCGAGACCTATTACGAACTCAAGTGAATAGAATAAGAGAAACTATCGAAAAAAAATTTTTTATGAAGACACGACGCTAGCAGAACGAATAAGAACATTGTTTGAGGAGCAGGGAGTCACATTAGCAAGCGTTATAACGGCCTTAGGATTTGCAATAAGTACACTAGTGATGGCTATTACAGGCGGTGGTGGAGGGCAAAGTCCAGTGCCTCCACCGCCATCTCTGTTTAAAACATGGGTAAAAAAACAGCTTGATCATCTTGCGAGTTTATTAAAAAAATTAGCTGGTTAAAGCATAGAAAAACTTTACCAGGTATATTAGGGAGTGTTATTAGCTGGCTTTTTTCTACTGCAAGCAAGTAGTTGGCTTTATGGCCGAGCCTTATTGGGCATTAGTTCTCTTAATAGTTGGGTTACTATTTAGTAAGATAAAGACCAAGAATCCTAGGCCAGTTAATCCAACAACAAATGCTGTCTTTTCATATTCATGGTTATTATTTTTTACTTCAACGGTCTTTGGGCTTTGGGCCTCAGGATTGGATGACTTAATCTTGGGGGGTCATAGTGTTTTTTTATTGTTTGTACATTACTGGCCCAGAATTTTTTGTCGTTTTTTTTTCCCCAAACCCTTTTGTTCATTGCCTGCTATAAGAATTTCATTATTGTAGTTTATTATTGTACCTATTTTGGGGCCTGAGGTCAGAAGGCAGCATGTATAAACCAGTGCCAACAGCAAAGTCTACTTTCGATCTTGCGTATTGTAAAACATTCTGGTACCTTTTAATACTTGAAGGTAAATCAACTGTTTGATTAATGGCGTCCTCTAAATTTGCTAAGTATTGTTTTGTGCATCAATACCAGTAGAAGAATCAGTTATGCTCGATCCGTTGTGCTTGCGCACCTAGCAAAAACCAAACGTAAGTACGAATAGAGTCGTTTATTCGTTCTATTCCGCTTTAGTTAGGCCCTCAGATGTGTCTAAGATAAATGTTGTCCATGCTGTTTTATGCTCTTGCCTATGGACCGAGGTGAACACCTGTGCCTGAAGAGAAAGATGTGTAAGGGGGATTCCAGTCATAGTTATACTTCTGTGCACGCCCCACAAATAAGGGTGCCTAAGCCATGATTAAGATCCGTTTTTGTCTAAAGTCTGTCTTAAACATTAATATTGAATTGTTACAGATCCTTTCAAAAACCTTCATGTCTATTCTGTTGCTAAATGGATTAAACATTTGTCATTCGGTAATGGCGCTTGCAGTTCAGTCAAAATACGCCTGAAGGTGTAATAAAAATGAAATCTATACACTGACCTCACCAAAGGAACGATGATTTAAGTGATTAGCATACGACACTCCACACCCAGCTGATGCACAAACACAGCAAAGTTTAGCTGGTTCGATAAAAACTGCATCGGAAAGACTGAACCACACTTTCGCGATGTAGTCTTTTTTTAATAGGAGGGTTAAGATATCTGCTTAATGGAGTACTCACCTTTTTATGAAAAGTGTCAGTCTGGGTCACAGCAATGTCAAAAGTATCAGTTGCTATATTTTTAAGATTGTTAGTGCGGCCCAACAGAATATTTTGCATATTTAGTATATTTGAAACGCACTCATTTTTATTTTGTTTAAAAAATGTTTGTAACAATAACAACTCAAGACAGTCCTCCAGCTTTAGAACATGCTATTGATAACGATTTCGGAACCAAATGGTCGCACTCCATGAAATATTCTACAAAGTCGTATGGTTTAATATAATTTAAATCTAAGGAGAATAATAAGATTACAAAAATGACATGGAAGGAAATTAGTTGGGCCCGTTTAAACATACCTGATGGTTATTACGGGGTTTTGTTCGCTAAAAGAAGCAATGAGTAACTTTGACATTACTCTCAAACTTAACAATGCAAATTGACAACAATGTTGACATTCAAACCTGAAGAAAAGAAGTAGGTTACTATTTTGATGGAGAGCTAGCTAAAATGTTAGGCTTTGCAACTGACGAAACGGGACATTCATAGTTTTAGAGTTGCGCCAGACGAAATACTATGAGGGAGAAAATCCGCTCGATCTTGCATTACATTCATTACTCTATGTTCATTTGGATGAACTGAGCACTGATGAAAACTTATATGATGGAAGGCCCTCAACTGTTTTAAAAGCTCTGCCGTCAGGGGAAAACTGCATAAATTTCGATTATGAAATTATACAATTCCCCAATTTACAGTTTAAAAGATTTGTTTGTGGGAGGGTCGGGTCATTTAAAAATAAAGATCAAAGACAAAGCGGGGAAAGTTGTGAAATGTGATAACCTGCACATTGTTTTAGAAATAAAATAATAAACTGTTACTAAAAAATGTCGCGTGGGCCAGAAGAACCCGGGGGTTCATTAGCGCCTTGAGGTGTATAACTTTAGAATTAAAAGACCTTGCAGACGTTTCGGACTTTGAACAGAATGGTGAGATAGGCACTTTGTTTTGGTTTTGAGTACACTAAAGATGGTGATATAAACGCAAAGAGGTTGGCGCAGCAAAAAGTTTCCTAAACTAGAACAACTGCGCAATCTAGAAGCAAATAATGTTGGCCAGTATGAATATAAAATAGTTCGAAAACCTGACCTCAAATGGCATTTAGAACCATATTTAGAATGGGAAATAAAATTTGAATTCATAAGCCCATTTACATTTTTTAGCCGTCAAAAAAGTTTCAGAAAAGCATTCAACTCTGGCCCTTTACATGTAAGTCTTATGCCAGATGACAATAGTTGGAAAGAGATTGAAATAAAGCCGTATGGAAATAAACAGTACATCCTCCACAGAAGAGAAACGGTTTTAAAAGATGCTTCTACAAAATTACAATTCATTCCACAAATGAAATTAGGAGACACGTTCACAATGATATTTGAAATTTCTGTCTTAAAAGATGTGAAGAGGAATGGGCTGTGGGCGTCAGTGACGTCCTTCTAAAAGGAATTCTAATTAGCTGGCAAAACTTAGACGTTGAAAAACTTAAAGTTACCGTCGTCGTTATTCACAACGGTGAGGATATTAAGGTCATAACAACAAGCAACAAAATCAATATTAGTCTAAATAGAAGCAATCTTACAGAACTAAATTGGATTAATCTTACACATTTAGACCTTATAGGATTTTATTATACTGAACAAGTTTTAACAGAAAGTATGATAAACATAATAACTGGATTAGATTAAATTCTATTATAAAACTATGGAGCAGTTAAACTTTATGATAAAAACCCCTCATTGTTCATTAATTTGTGGACAAACTGGTTGTGGAAAAACAATATTTATCCTCGACCTGTTACAAACAGTTTATCGTTATAATTTTGATCATATTGTGATTTTCTGCCCAACACTTAAATGGAACAAAGCATATCATGATAGAAGGTTTATATGGGCTGATGATAACATATTTTTAGTTAATCCTAGCAATAAACTGAGTGAGTGTCTAGAACGCTTTTTTATATTGTTTGAAGGAACGCAGACACTATTTATTATAGATGACTGTTCAGCAGAAAGAGACATAGTTAAAAAGAGAAACACTTTGTCGAAACTAGCTTTCAGTGGAAGGCATGCTGGGATAAGTGTGTGGATTTTATGCCAAAAATATAACTCGGTTTTAAAAGACTTTAGAGAACAGTTAAAGACTGTAGTTTTATTTCACATGAAAGACAGAGATGCATTTGATGAATGTTTGCGTGAAAATGATGTTATTGAAAACGATCAGGAAAAACATAGGATTAAGCAAAAACTGAAATCTGAAAAGTTTTGTAAATTAGTATTGAAAACGGATAATCCTACACAGTATGTTTGTTTGTAGGGTCGTTATTTTTTGGTTATTGAAGTCTTACTTGTCAGAGAACAGGAAAACACCGATTCTAGGTCGCCCTAGCCCCGAACCTAGGTGAGGGGCTAGGGTGAGTTAGAATCGTGTTTCCTGTTCTCTGCTCTAAAGACACAGGGACAACTCAAAGGCACTGGGCTGTGTGTTGATGTAGACAACAGTACTCTGGTATTTAGGTGTGGTGATGTGATGATGATCAGCTCTAAAGACACAGGGACAACTCAAAGGCACTGGGAAGTGTGTTGATGTAGACAACAGTACTCTGGTATTTAGGTGTGGTGATGTGATGATGATCCGCTCTAAAGACACAGGGACAACTCAAAGGCACTGGGCTGTGTGTTGATGTAGACAACAGTACTCTGGTATTTTGGTGTATTGGTGATGTGATGATGATCAGCTCTAAAGACACAGGGACAACTCAAAGGCACTGGGAAGTGTGTTGATGCAGACATCAGTACTCTGGTATTTTGGTGTGGTGATGTGATGATGATCAGCTCTAAAGACACAGGGACAACTAGAAGGCACTGGGCTGTGTGTTGATGTAGACGACAGTACTCTGGTATTTTGGTGTATTGGTGATGTGATGATGATCAGCTCTAAAGACACAGGGACAACTCAAAGGCACTGGGAAGTATGTTGATGTAGACAACAGTACTCTGGTATTTTGGTGTATTGGTGATGTGATGATGATCAGCTCTAAAGACACAGGGACAACTCAAAGGCACTGGGCTGTGTGTTGATGTAGACGACAGTACTCTGGTTTTTTGGTGTGGTCATGTGATGATGATCAGCTCTAGAGACACAGGGACAACTCAAAAGCAGTGGGCTCTGTGTGGATCTGGATGACAGGACTCTAATATTTTGATGGCAGGGCTGAGACCTAACATTTGTCTACTCACCAAATGCACACAAAAAAAACTGTGTTATATGAATTAAAGTTACGGTTTCAATTGCCCAGATGAAAACATGTAAATTTCCTCCAGTGGTAGCAACACAGTACACAGACTCTGCCGTGTATTACACAGCAAACCCACATCTACTAGAGAAGCCAACTGATGAGAGAGCAATAGAAACATTCAGGCAGCATCCTTCATCACCAAACACCATTCCTGCACCGTCAGGTACATGATGTGTGCCTTAGTTCCCTTTGCACACACCTGTTTTACCAGCAAGACAATTCATGTTTTTTTAGCAACAGATCAGCCCCCCCCCCCCCCCCCCCCCCCCCCCCCCCCTCCCCTCTCCCCCCACCGACTCCCAAATGAAAAGATCTGACTATTCCAACTTTCTGGTGAAGAGCCCTGCTGAGTCTTTGGCTTTATCTCAGCACTGTGGTGCTGATGGGTGATGATGAACAGGGGGACCACTCACAGACATTGGGCTGTGCGTGGAGTTTGGCCAGGTCCAGGTGAAGGTGATGTGTCAGGTCAGACATCTCCCAGGGCTTGAAGGCCGGCGCTGTTGTCACCTGCATTAGGATCTGGGTCACCAGCTCTCTGACACACAGACAGACAGACAAACATGCACACACACACACACACACACACACACACACACACACACACACACACAACACACACACATACAGTGAGTTACACATACAGTGAAAGATACATTTTCAATGTGCAATCTTTTGAAAAAATGTGCATTGTACGCCCATATCTGAAAACTGAAGGCACAAGGGCCTTGATTTAATTATTGTTTACATTCCCCTGCGCCCTCATCCCCACTTCTCTCTCTCATGTTCATTGTTTGGTCAATCAGTGGGAGGTTGCATTTCTTGATAGCTACATTCATACTTTTTACATAATGACTTTAATTTTTCAGCAGCTTATTTCTTTAGAGCATTTTCTTCCCGTTTTTTATTTTCTATCCTTCACTGGCTGCTTCTGGGGTGCTTTTGGATTCTGATTTTCAATCTACTGCAGTGAGAATGCCATGGAATGATCGACTGTGGTATATCTCCATTTGATGCCATGGGAGCACTACACCATGAGCTGTGTCTCACTGATGAAAGGTCTCTCAGCAAGTGATATGAACAGTTCTGTTTTCAAGGCAGACTCCAACAGTTCCCATATACTATGACTATCCTCACTCTGTCAGGACTGTAGATATATGTCAACCTGTTTTTTTTCAGCTCTGTATGTCAGGCCAAATTTGACAGGAAAACCTTTTTTATTTTTTACCAGAGAACAGGAAGACAAAATAAAATTGCCAAAATCACTCCTAAGAAGGAATATATATATAATATGTCATTTTTGCCTTCATGGTGAAGATAACGTTATCATAAGAAATGAAACAAATCACACATGAACAATACTTAACAAATGATCACGTAGGCAGTCAACCTTGTAGAACATGTACTCCCGAGTAGAGGAACATCTGTAATATTACACAGTAATCCATCACATCTTTCACTCTAAGTACATTGTAATGCTATGAATACTAGAGACTACGACAGGCCTCATGTTATTGGGGGCAGCAAGGTATAGAGGAACAGACACAGACACATTCAGAGACTTAGCGGTGGGGAAAGGGGGAGGATACAGAGAGAAGCAAGCAGGGAGACAGTCAGATGATTATAGGCAGATGGGGGTGGTAGGTTGGGGTGGGGGGAACGTACAGAAGAGAACAGACAGAAAGATATCCACATATAACTAGTGCTGGAAAGCACAATACTGAGGAACAGACGGACAGACATTCAGATGGTTCATGAGAAACAGACAACAAAGACATTCAGTGGTTAAGGGAGAGGGGGAGGAAAATAAAGAGAGGAAACAAGCAGAAAGACATCCAGAGAGTTAGAATGGGGAAGCAAAACACCAAGTGAAACAAACAGACAGACAAACAGACATTCAGAGGTTAGTGTGAGAGACAAAGGTACAAACAGGAACAGACAAAAAGACATTCAAAAGGCTACTATAAGAGAGAAAGACACAGAGAGGAACAAACAGAAAAACACATTCAGCAGTTTAGTGTGAGAGAGAAATGTCTAGAGAGGAAAAGACAGAAAGAGAGTCAGAGGATTAACTTGAGGAAGCAAGTTACATACAGGAACAGCATGGTATGCATTCACAGATAATTACCAGTGTATATTAGCATCTCAGTTAACAAAATATATGGCAACCTGCATTGTGTACTGATTTAAGTATCTTTGACCTGATTTGGTGATGGCAAAGTGGACTACAGCACTTGCCGTTTTTGATTTTTTACGGACTGCTATGACCAGCTTCAGAGTTTGTGCTTACTCGTGCTTACTCCATTTACCTTTGTAGACTTTGCCCTACTGGTTTTAACATGCTTAATCCATTTACCTTTGTAGAATTTACCCTACTGGTTTTAACACGCTTAATCCATTACCTTTGTAGAATTTGCCCTACTGGTTTTAACAAATTACTAGCACTATCACTGAACATAAAAAATTAAAAGACCCGAGGAACAGGCACCACAGACATTCAGAGGATTGGTGACTGAGGGAAGGTATTTGGGGGAAGGCAGGTGTGTGTGTGGGGGGGGGGGGGTGGGGGGGTGGGGGGGGGGGGGGGGGGGGGGGGGGGGGGAGGGAGGGGGGAGGCAAAGAGAGGGACAGGCAGAAAAGGAATTCAGGAAAGCGAACATCAGTTCTTGCTGTTCTAATTACACTGACTACAGCAAGTGGAAGTTCATATCATGAGATGAAAATAGACAGATCTGCGACGTTCTTATTCTGCTTGTCAGACTCTTTTTACCTTCAATAACTGTGAACACGCCTGCTATACTAACAAAAAGGAAATAAAATGAAATGTATGATGCATACTAGCACAATGCATGCTACTCACGTGAATTCTGCCCCAGCTTGCTCCAGAGTCTAGTGATGTTGAAGAATGTAGACTGTTTTGTGCTCTGAAACAAATTAAAAGAATTTTGGAGAGTGGACAGGTAGGTATTGCTATAGAGTGGGTGTTTTTTTTTTCAATACCAATAAACTTTGTATGACTGTATGATCATACAATCATATTCAATAAATGGTACTTTATTCTGCATATGTAACATTCAAGAGTATAGCATTATGTTTTACATATCAGCACACACACACACACACACACACACAAACACACACACACACATGCGCACACGTGTGTATATATAAATACACAAATGAAAACAAACACTTCCGTCTCCAATTTGTGGATGCCGTATTCAGCAAAACAAAAAAACCTAAGAACATAGCTTGATGAACAAGACAGATGATTTCCATCAACAAACAACGGTTTTGAACACAGTTGAGCTTAATGAAAAAGACAAGTGGGTTTTGTTAACCAGTGAGAATTTAGAACACATCTCAGTGAACAGTTTGGGTGCTATGCTTCAACACAATTCTGGACAACTTTGTGACCGAAACACCACTGAACTGACTGACATCTCAGTCAGTTTGCAGACAGAAGACTGCACTATAGAACCTGCTTTCCCTTCAGCTTGACAGAAGACTGCGCTATTAAACCTGCCCTCCCTTCAACTTGACAGAAGACTGCACTATAGAACCTGCCCTCCATTCATCTTGACAGAAGACTGCACTATAGAACCTGCCCTTCCTTCAACTTGACAGAAGACGGCACTATTCAACCTGCTCTCCCTTCAACTTGACAGAAGACTGCACTATAGAACCTGCCCTCCCTTCAACTTGCAGGCATGAAAGTGACCAGAAGTAAAAAAGGCTGAAAAAATCGGCAGGGGTCTGGGGGCCACCGTAGGCCCCCAGTGGGGCCCAGGCGCAACGCCCTGGCGGGGGTCAGGGGGCAGAGCCCCTGAAGCTGAAGCTTTTTTATGAAATAAAAGGCCTAAAACTGCAAATAAACCCTATTTCAGTGCTGTTAAGAAGGGTAAATAAGCCACATTTTGATGTTTTCAGTAATGAAAATAATACTTCAAAAGATCATATAATAATATACTTTTATATGTGCATACTGACTCATTCACTCGCATTATTTTGTGTTATTTTTACTTTTTAACATGCGCGCTGGTGACCTACTCGTTTATGAGTGAACCAGTATTTTAGGAAGAAGAAGAAGAAAACAATGAGGCAGCCTTCATCACAACATTGATTCAGTCGGTCAATCTTTCCACATGGAACACAAATGCAGCGCCTTTTTCGTCTAATTTGCGAAACACATCGCCAACTCGAACATCGTCCACTTCCTGGTCTAGCCAGTCCCACCTCCAATCGTTTCTCATCCCTTTTTTTTTTGGCGTGAAATCGCGACGCGCTTGACAAACTTCAGCAATTTAACGATGTCCAACGTTCGACAGGCGCGAAAAGACCGGATGTTGATTGACGGCGGAAGTGACCGGTTGACTCTTTTGAGAATAACAAATTGTCCAAATGGGAATAGCATCGAACGAAAGTTTATTTCAGGATTTTTCTTTTCTTTTTTTTTTTTTGGGGCGGCACATTTTTTGGGGGGGGCGGCGCAGATGAAACAAATGGGCGGAAAATCCGCCTTAGGCGGACGAATTTCATGCCTGACTTGACAGAAGACTGCACTATAGAACCTGCTTTCCTTCAATTTGACAGAAGACTGCACTATAGAACCTGCTTTCCCTTCAACTTGACAGAAGACTGCACTATAGAACCTGCCCTCCCTTCAACTTGACAGAAGACTGCACTATAGAACCTGCCCTCCCTTCAACTTGACAGAAGACGGCACTATTCATTCAACCTGCTCCCTTCAACTTGACAGAAGACTGCACTATAGAACCTGCCCTCCCTTCAACTTGACAGAAGACGGCACTATTCAACCTGCTCTCCCTTCAACTTGACAGAAGACTGCACTATAGAACCTGCCCTCCCTTCAACTTGACAGAAGACGGCACTATTCAACCTGCTCTCCCTTCAACTTGACAGAAGACGGCACTATTCAACCTGCCCTCCCTTTAACTTGACAGAAGACGGCACTATTCAACCTGCTCTCCCTTCAACTCCAGTAGCAGTGTGTGACACTACCAAAAAGCAAGAAGTCGCCTTCAAAATTACGGATGAAATTTGAATTTGGAAAGAAGGTAAGTGACATTACAGTCAGTTATAAACATGACCAGCACAGACATAAGATGCACATAAAACTACATTCGCTACAAGATTTTATACAATATTTAGCATGATTTTGAAGTAAAAGCTTTGCTTGGTTATCATTTCTTTTTAACTATAAAAGACCTCATTTTTAAAAAAGTTTAGCTTCAGATCACTTGACATGTTAAAAGATCTGTTGCATAAATTAAAGTTAGAGGGTCAAATGTGCTTATTCCATTCCTTTGACAATGTCATTTCCCAAATTCTGTTCTCTTTCTGAAGCTGTAAGTTTAAAATCAGGCTAGGGAAAATCAGCTTGCAAAAGAGAACAGAACACAGCTGCAAACTTGCTATCACGTTTGACACAAGTATTATTGGGACAAAAGTCACATCTTTGGCCACAAAGTGCCAGGACATAACTCAAAGTTATGGCTTACAAGTCCTGAGGCCAGTCGTAAGCAGTGCGTGACCCCAAGATTGTCCCCATCTTCGAAGCGCGATCCTGCGTTGGCCACCAGCGCTACTCGTGACACCGGAGAGTAGTTCTCTATGGTTGCCACCGCCAGTCCATTGGGCAGCCTTGTCAACTGAAATAATGTGCAGTATAAACACATACACAGACATATAAGTAAAATTAAACTAGTACATTTAATATTTACATTGCTGAATGTCATGAATAAATCCTATTAATTCCTTCTTTTTTTTTCTTCAAAGGCACACAATAACAAATAGAAATTGAAGTAGTGGTACCATAACTCCAAGCTCACTCAACAGAACACTGAAGTTGACAAGCTTCTGTATGTCCTCTGCTCCCTTCTCCTCATCCACCCCTTAAGTGTCCCACCCACTCCTCTTTCTACCCACCCACTTTCCTTCTCACCCACCCATTCCCAGATCTGTGCACTCAGAGTATGCTGATGGGCATTTCTCATAAGAGTGCAGAGAACTGTCCTGAAAACAGGCGAATTCTGTAACTTCTTCGGTCTAGACTGGTTCCTGAACAGTTTCTGTAACTTCTTCGTTCTAGACTGGTTCCTGAACAGTTTCTTCATTTTGAGCTCAAGTTCTCACATTTTAACAATACTTTTATAGCTTTTCAGTACTATAAGAATAAAGTTCTGCTAAAGTATGACAATTATGAAACAGAAAGCATTGTGAAAATGTAAACTGGGAACAAAAAAGGAAAACAGAATCCTGGGTGCAGCTTGACTGAAAATACACCACACATTGTTGCTATGGATACATTCTGTTTCTTAGTGTGTATTAAACATACTGCTGTCATTAAATACACAAAATACATCACAGTGTATCTTGGATTCACAGACATGTACCAGCTCTCCTTCAATCTCTTCTACAGCAATGCACACGCTTCAAACAGAAGTCAACAATAAAACACAAGGAACAGAATAAACCCAGAATGAGGCCATGTTTTCCTTTAAGAAGGGATAAAAACAGGAAAACAAACAGCAAAGATAGAGACTAGTGTGGAAAGTAAACACATGCAGTGTCTATCTGTGGATACAGACAGAACTGTTACCTTGGGAGGTTGCTGAGGCGAAGGCCGACTGGTCTCTTGCTGTCTGGCAGTTGCTGAGTACAGCCGCCCCTGCATCATGCAATGAGAGTTCAGGAGCCAATTGGCAAAGTCACAAAGCAATTTAACAATTGACATGCAGTGCAAACACAGTTTCATGTCCTACTTTGATGCACACACACACACACACACACACACACACACACACACACACACACACACTCACACACACATACCTTAACACACACACACACATATTGCAGAGTCATTCAGCAGAAAGCCCATAATAAACTGACTTCACTGTATCCAGATTCATCACACAATTTTCACAGAGATTCAAGAAACTTGCAGCCACAGATTTATCACAAAACACTTGAAAAATAACAGACTGTTATAATGGTGGTAATCAATACAGGGTTCATACAGACTTGGAGAAACAAAATTCCCAACCTTTTCTCAACCCCAGCCCCGATTTTCCCAACCATGTTACATCTCATACACATATGGTAACGGCAGGTAAATTTTCATTTTCTATACATTACCTTGAATTAAAAGAAATGAAGAAAGTAGAGCAAACTGTCAGTCGCAATGTCGGCGATTGTGGACAATTTGAATTTGTTTATTTGTGCCTTTGTTGTTTGGTTTTCTCTCTCTTTGGTTTTGAAGATGTTTGAGTTTTTGAAGATGCATGTTCAATTTTCCAAAACCTTCCCAACCCACAGACACCTGATGCCATTTTTCCCAAACTTTCACAACTGGGAAAAGGACCATCTGTTTTTCCCAAACCTTCCCAACTATTCCAACCTGGGGAACCCTGACAAATTACACCGAAAAAGATTATATTTCCACATCCTGACACAGGTGTTAGGTTTACCAAGCACAGTTTCCAGTCCCTTAACCCTGACAGCATCACAGCTGTGCCTAAGGACCTTGGCCTTCCCACTCTTCTTCAAAAAGGTTAAAGATCCCATAGCCTCTAAAGAGGCTAAAGATCCCATAGCCTGATGGCCAAAGGAGCAGTGAACTGTCACAAGTTTACCGTGTCTAGGTTATGGCACGATGGTGGGTGGAACCCATCCCTCTCCTTTTGCTACATTGAACCTTCCATGAACTAAATCAAGTATCCATTTACTGATGGACACAGAGAGGGTTTCCAAGCTGAAAGAATCAGACCCTTTTGTGGGTCAAACTTATGACTGTCGATCCCAAAGGCAAATGTTTTAATCATCTGGCTATGGTAAAGACTTGCAAAAAACACTGCCTCATATTCATCCACAAAAGCATTGAGTGACACCTTCTAGCCAATGTGGTAAATGTGTGAAACCGCTGATGGGCAAGAGACTGATAACACCCATGAAAGAGGACCAGTGAAAACGTAGCTCACACAAGTCCATCATTTTGCAAAAACAAATCGAACTTATCAGAATCAACATCACTAAAACAAAGATTTAAAAAGAAAACATTTCTCTAGGACCATCTGGGAACAGAACAGAAGTACTGAAGTGGCAACTTTGTATCCGCTCTGTCAGTGATAATTCAACTATCTCAACAGAAGTACTAAAGTGGCAAATTTGTATCTGCTGGGTTAGTGATAATTCAACTTTCTCCAAAACCAAACCACACAGCAGCATTAAACAGCACTTCTTGTCCACCCTACCCCCTTTCCCTACCCTATCTTCCCCCAACCATCAACCACCTGCCTCCCCTTCTTTCTATTTCACAGATCTTCCATAGGCCTACGACCGTTTTTTCTGCTCGGCTTCTTCTTCTTCTTCTTCCTAAAATACTGGTTCACTCAAAAACGAGTAGGTCACCAGCGCGCATGTTAAAAAGTAAAATAAAATAGCAAAAAATAGTTAGACTCAGACTGTTGGCCCCTGGAGCAAATCTGGCAACAAGGGGTCGCACTCGATATTCAAGAAGTTAAAAGCAATGGCCAAATTCAGGCCCAGGTAACAGTAAAATATCTGGGGAAGTTAAAATAGAAAATCGTCAATATGCAGATCTCAAAACTGTCGTATCAATTTGTTTTTTAAATGAGATTGCATTTGTGGCAATCTTGATGGCACCCGGCAGTGAGTTCCACAGCTGTACAGAACTAGGATAAAATGAATGTAAGTGGCTGTCAATATTTGATGCAGGTATGGTATGACATTGACCGCCACTCCTGGTGCTACTTTTATTCAATACTAGTTGTTCCATTGGAATATCAATTACTTTAGCTCTGCCTTTGAAGAAGATGTTAAGTTTGATAAAAGCTCTTCTCTCTTCTAAGGGTTTCCATTCTAATTTCCTCATGTTCTTCCTAGTATTCCCCTTTTCTCTGATGTGGTTCCCTGTTACGAACCGTGCTGCTCTCTTCTGAATCCAGCCCTGATGTGGCCCTTTGCGGTCGGCTGGGCTATAAGCAACATTATCTTTCTTATCTCTTCTGAATCTTTTCGAAGTTATCAATGTCCTTTAGATGGTAAGGATCCCAAACTGAGCAACCATATTCCAGTACTGGTCTAACCAGTGTTTTGTAGCAGTCGTCTTTAACCTTTTGGGGGCAGTCATTGATATTCCTGTATAAGAAAGCTAAGATGTTATTTGCTTTCTTACATACTAAATTGTAGTGTTCTTTCCATTTGAGACGACTATCTATAATCACGCCTAAATATTTTGCAGCATTAGTTTCTTTAAGAATAGTATTATGGATAGAATAATCTGATCTAATTGGTGAGCGTTTGTTACATATATGCAACACTTGGCACTTTTGGGGATGAAATTCCATTTTCCAAGTTCTTTCCCACTCTTGTAAAGCGTTTAGATCTTCTTGTAGAATGCGTGTATGATTCTTGCTTCTGATTGTTCTATATACTAAGCTGTCATCTGCAAAAAGCTTATACTTTAAGTTATAGTAGTTCCAGGAGAGAGATTTCTACTTATGTCATTTATATAAATTAAGAAAAACAAGGGCCCCAGAACAGTTCCCTGTGGTACACCTGACAAGACTGGTTTACAATGGGATGACGACCCTTCCACAACAACTTTCTGCGTTCTCCCAACGAGGAATGATCTAGCCCATTTTAGCAAAGAACCGCTAATCCGAAGCAGACGACCGTTCAAGGACCGAGACCTTCGCCGGATCACTGCAAGGTCAACCGTTTGCAACAAATACAAGGCAAAAATCACAGTGAATCTTGCAACATTCTGCTTTCCAGTGTTATCATGATACCTGCAGAAGTCTTGCTGTCCTTGCTGATAGTTTTAAGGCCATCGTGTCATTGACCGAAGGGACGACCCCCGTCGTCACTGTAAGCAAAAATGGCCGAGGACACTTTAAATAAGGGACAGCACTCTTTGGATCCGTTGATTCGTAGCAATTTGATTATAGGCCTTGAAAACTGATGCGGCGTCCGCTCATTATAGTCAATGGTTAACAGATAATCTTTTAACCCGTCTCTCTTTATGTCTGTCGGTCGGCCTGCTTTTTTTTTTTTTTTTTTTTTTTTTGCCACCGCCCATTCTGTTGTTATGGTGTCTTGGATATGTGTTGTTGATGTTGATGCTGCCTTGAAAAAGAATTGTCTGCGAGTCCGCCAACAACAGGGACATTTATCACAAGTGCACATTTAAAAGATGACGTGAAACGGAAAAACTACAAAACGATAGGCGAACAGTCAGTATGACTCAAAGTTTCGTTTCAAAGTTAACCAAGGAAAGTGGATTGGTGTTCAACCCCTCATGACTGTAAGTTCGTTTCAAAGTGCACAAGGAAAGTGGACTGGGGTTAAACCAATATGACTCTTGAGTTTCGTTTCAAGTGACAAGGAAAGTGAATGGTATTAACATTTTGTTCTCCCTGAGTGGCACTCCACTGTAAAATTTTTTTTTTTTTTAGAAAAGAAACGGCTGAAGACTATCCTTGAAATACCATCTTGGAGGAAGAGAGAACAGCATTTTACCAATCCTGGCCTCTCTGATTCCCACGTGTTTTTTGGCGGAAAGTGGCCTGAAAGCAGCTTTTTTGTGTCGGAAGAGAGAGAGAGTGAATTCACCGGCAGACAGACAGAGAAGAGAGAGTCAGAGAGAGAGAATGACAAGACAGACAGAGAGGCGCCATGCACACACTCACACACACTAAGACACACACACTAACACACAACAAAAAACACATACACACACAATATAAACAAATGCACTTGCCAAACACACACTCACACACACACACACACACAAACGCATGCGCGCGCACACACACACGTAATGCAGGTAGATTGAACACAGTGCAGCCGGGCGGCTCGATTTTGCACCTGTGTGGGGATTCCTATGTTGTGGCTACTAAATCAAATAACCATGCCTCGCGAGATTACTGCGTTTCGTTCTCTAACTGGCCAAGTGCGCTCGCGGGCAACTTGCCCAATATTACATCTGCAATTGTTCACGATTATTACTGGAATGCTACGTGGGGCACCTCCACGTCGAAGTGACAGTGTTGACACGACGGCCATTTTAGCCATGGCTAGCTTCTAATGAGACGGACCGTGCTTTGTTTACAGAGGAACAACTTCGTGTTTACTGGTGGATCATATGCAATATCTACAAGCTTATGATGGAGTATTTAAACAAAAGAATTAGGTGAGGCCGCTGTATTTTACCTTGTAAGCAAAGAGCAAGTATTTGCGTTTTTGGGAAGGGGGGGGTGAAGAAATTACGAGAACTAACCATTGATTGAACTACACAGCTACTGAAAGGGCTTGTTGGTTCACAAGAGAGTTAGAAAAGATTTGGGCAATATTATGATAAGAGATGTTGATGGCTTTGAAAATCTTTGACTGTTGACGAAATGATTCCATTTTTACAAAGTGGTGCTCTTTACTAAAACTGGCGAAAGAAAAACTATCCCATCATGCTCTGATTATGGGTTCACTGCCTGGAAAGGCGGGCAACTAAACAATGTTTCAAATTTAAAAACAACTGGATGATCATGGCAGATCATTTTTTACGAACGCACATGAATATTGATGACTCGTATGCAAGAAACTGATGCAGCTTCAAAACATTTTTCCTATTAGCCCAAAATTTTTTTTTTCCTTTATATTATAAATAATAAACCTTAACATCAGCATAATGATTTGTTTGCTAACGAAGTCTGATTGCCAAAGTACTCGCAGCAAATGATGAGTTTCGAAACTTCTGGCAAAATTTTGACCAAGTTTTCTTTAGTACACTTACAGAACGGGGTGGGTTAGTGGGTGGCTACTATCTTACAAAATGCTCCAGTGGTCAGCGACTGGTGTACTAACTGGCGATTTAAGAGCGACCAAAATAGCTCTGCTAAAGCTGTATTTTTTTTAAAAAAAACCCACTAACTCTGCCCTTGCCGAGTCCCAAGCCGGATAAAAAAGAAGGGGGGGTGTGGGTATAAACGTTTTTTTTGGCAAGAAGGAAAGTTATAATGAAACTCTTTGTTGTTGTGGGAGGCACCTGCGGTGTAAGTTTTTAGCCTTGTGACTGCTACTTTAAATAGCCGTTCATGCGGTGGATAACGCCTTTTTTTGCGTGGGCAAGAGGACTGCAGTAAAAATTAGCCTTGCGGAATGCTACATTTAAATTATACGTTTTGCGGTGGAAACGCCTTTTTAGAGTAGCAAGGTGGGCCCTGCGGGTTAAATCCGTTTTGCTATAAATACCGTTCATGCGGTGAACGCCTATTTATAGTAGCAAGAGGGGCTGCACGGTTTAAATACGTTTTGCTAATATAATAACCGTTCATGCGGTGGAACGCCTATTTATTAGTTGCAAGAGGGCTACGGTAATGCATATACTTGCTATGGTGCGGACACTAAGGGAGGTAACTCCGGTGCACCCCAATCCCACGCATCGCTCGTCTCCCACACCCCACCCCACGCATTGCACGTTTCCCACCCCACCCGCACGGCACACTTAAGTCATCCTAAAGTTCATTCAAAGTCATCTCAAGTATTCACAAGTCATCCTAAGTCATTTACATGTTATCTCAGGTCATTCACTTAGGCTTCCGTAAAGTTTTTCACATGTTATTACGTAAGTCATCCTCAAGTCATTCACAAGTCATCATCAAGTTATTCACTAGTCATCACTCAAAGTCATTTACAAGTTTTACTTAGTCATCGTTATGTCCCAAGTCATCCTCAAGTTCTTACCCAAGTTTTAAACTTAGTTCATAACTAATTCATCTCTAAGTACAACCAAGTCTTTATTTAAGTATCTTATACTTATCAAAAAAATAAGCTATGTTTTTATATTAATAGTAGATGTCTGATATGTACACACTCGCCTCAAAAAAAGCGTCATCGTGTGGATGTCTTGCTCAGCGTTCTCTGCATAGGTATTAAGGAAGGTCGTACACCAAAGCAAACATTGATTACAATTCTGGTTTTGGTAAGTCTTTTATAGACTCTATGTCTTTATTTTATGGACTTTCATCATTTTTAATACGCCATGATTATTTTTATTAAAATTTATAATATTATTACATTATTAAATGGATCCCAATGAATGCTGTGCTTTTTGGCGGTTTTGGCGTGCAGTTGTCTTTTTCTGTATTTAACGGGTTCAGGTTGTTTTAACGTCTTTCGTTTCTGTTGCCTATTGTAGTTTATTTTGTTAGCCGTAATACTGCCCCAACGCAGCAATGTTTTTTTAGCGCCAAAATGGCAACAGTTTTAAGTTCTATATTCCATGAAGGACGTTCGGGGCCCATGAATTCACATGGAGTAGTTTTTATAGCTGGCATTGAAATCAACTTGTCTCTGGCGCTCTTGGTTGGCGATGTTATGTTTTTCTTAATGCTTGTAAACATTAATTTTTTTGTTATGTTCAAATTGTAATTTTTTTCCTGTTCAACACGCCAGGAGTTTTTATGGTCTCACCTTGTTCGTTCAGTGTTTTCTGGATTTTCTGGACTTGCGTACTTTCTCCACTGTCTTCAGTGTTTTCTGATTCTGCTGATTTCCAGATCGTTCATTTGTGGGAAATAATCTATATGTATTAAAAGTTATTAATCCATGTTATTAGCGATTACAATGTTCCAAATCTATAGTATAAATCACAGCGAGTGACTCTATTGGACTTTGTTAAACTGGATCGTGCGTTATTAAATCATACGTAAGATCTTGTAGGATTCAATGGGAGCAAATTACTGACTAGTTTAGTGTACAAAAATAAAGAACCGTTTTGTTTACCCCACACTTTTCACATTCTAGACCCAGTGCGCTCATACCGGTTATGTTACTTTAAAATGTCTTTGCGGCGAACATTGTTGTGAATAGTTCTATGCTGAATTCAGTCCGAGGAACTGTTTTGTTTTTCCACATGCTGCCAAAGATCTTTTTTACAGCCTCTCCTTTTTGGGCTTAATAGATTGGTCATCAGCTTGGTCATTAATAAGTTCAGGATGGTTTAGGCTGCCTTGTAGCTGGAGTTGATCATCGCTGTCATGTTTTTTTCTATTAATTATATTATTTATTTTTTAAAATGAGCACGAAAAAAAAACTATTGCTATCCTTGTATAAATACTTCTGTTATTGGAGGTCTAAGTGTTAGGATCCTCAATGGCTTGGTAAAAAGTTGTTAAAAATAAAACCGCAGTTTGGCAAACTAAGGACTTTGAGGGATTCAGCAAAAAATGAATGCTATTAGTGCTGCTTCATTTGCTACGAAAGATTTTCTATGTAAAGCATTGAATAATTCCAGAGAATATAAATTTGTAAGATAAAATATAATACATTATACAATATGGCTCTCACTCGCAATAATGAAAGGCGGCGCTGTGGTTAAATGCGCTTGTTTTAGCGAATGTAAATTTGATTTAGTAAACTATAGGAAGACGGCGAGAGAAAAAGACATAACAAAGCTATGGAGGAATAGCAGCTGTACACAGACGCCTATGAAAGGGCAGAGACTTGAGCAGTGTTTTTATTTATGACACACTGAAAAGACAGGGGCTGCAGTTACATATTTAAAGATTGTTGATCAAGCAATAAAAAATATTATCTAGTAACAGGCAACGGTCCAGACAATTGCCCACAAAATTCAGTGCTTTTTTCACCCATTCAGAAAATCATAAGATGCAAGAAATCGCGTTTATTGTCGTTGGTTATGACGTTGTGTATTTTGTTGCACATAATATTGGCCTGAATAAAAAATGAACAAATTTATTATGCGCCAAAAGGGTTATTGGAAGGGCATCCACAGCAATTAAAAGGTAAGCCAGCTGCTGTGAGTCAGTAGTGAACAAAGCAGCAAAGAATGGGTGATCTAAACAAGCGGATTTGGGCAAATTTTATTTTCCTGCACCTAGGAGTATACAGTGACCACACTTTGTTAATACAAATCCAAACGACACCATCTAAGGGATAATCTTCTATATTTACCCTCTGTTAGGATTAGACGAAAAAGATTTACGTACGACTCACAGTCAGTGAGTAGCTTCAAGATACATAGATGGGAACCTTTTACACAAACGAGTGCTTCTGCTGTTGCTGTTGCCCTACAGCTGTTTAACAGCCGAGGCCATTAACTTTCCTCGCAGGATTTCAAGTCGATGATGGAAAGAATTTTAAAGGCCAAGTGAATCCAATTATTGTTAAAACTTAGGAGGTTAACATTAGAAGAGGCTTCGGGAGTTCACTGATCACTAGGTTTAGTTGAAACTTTATCGCAAAACAGTTTAGCTGAAAGACTTTCTATCCTACAGTATCACAGAGAGCTGATTGACAATTCTCGCAAACAGAAATGGGTAGAAGACTGCCTCAGTTTTGCGCGCATTGACGTTAATGTAGAATTTAAGGTCTAACCAGTACAATGCAATCAAAAGAATAACAATAAATGTTGCTGAAGACTCCAGTACACAGCCAAATATTTTACGTTGGTTTGAAAGTAAGGTACCATTTATTTACGGAGTTGCAGGAAGGGGGACACTCGCATCAGGGCAAAACTGATTCCAGTTTGGAGTGTTTGATCCATATGAATAAATAGAATTGTAAAATGATCCGCCCGTGTATTATTTACGAGAAAATGAGACAAAAAAAACAACCAGCTCCTCAAAGATCTTTTGTGAAGGAAGATATTCTCTGCAGATATTAATCCAACAGACCACAGTTCGCTTTAATAATTTACGGTTCCCCAGTGCCAGTTTGATATGATAAAACTTGGATTAAACATATACGAGGTATTTTGTGTTTGTATATCTCATTGACTCTTTGTTACAACTGTTGGTTGATTAATGTAGATTAGTCGCAGTTTTTACGTTGTATGATGAATGTCTTATTGCCAAACCATGTCTTCTTGGTAGTTGGTCATGTGCATTATTTGTTTGACTGCTCATCGCAGCGAGATATGCCCTTGCTTTCTTTAAATGATTTTTCCTGGCTCGAAATTATGTACATTTTTGACCTTAACCCCCACATACTCCTTGATCACCTTTCCAGAGAATTCATCCTTATTTTCCTAAATCCTTCTTGTTAGATAATGAAATGCAATGGGAATCTTTAGGGTAATCTGTTATCATACCATCCCGCATGTCCTTTTGCATTCGGTTTCATGTCTTTATAATTTTCTTCTGTTGGAATATCTATAACAACCTATCTGTATCTGATGTAAAGTACTCTGGACTCAGGATACGGAGGGCTTAAAGTAGTCATAAATGAATCTCTAACATTATAAATGTTGTTAATTCTTAAACTGGTCTAAACGAAATAAATACAGTTTGTCCAATTTGACTTTCTTTTTTTGCATTCATTATGCCAAAAAGCTGATCATGATCTTCTTCTTAAGTCTTGATAATTTGGTTTGGAAGTTAGCTTAATGGTTCTTCTCTCTGGTGTCAATCTGACGTCTTTGCCGCTTGTGCGGATTCTCCATGTCTTTCGATACAACTGGTGTTCTTTCAACGTGAAAAGTCTTTTTAGGGAAGCATATGTGGATTTAGTTCTTGAGATCTGTGTTCTTCATGATGTCTGGTTTCAATGAACTGTTCTTGATCAAAAGTATTATGCGATGAACTGCTGTCAACTTCAATCATGTCTTAAATAAAATTGTTAGAAGCTGTTTAATGGACAGACATAATTTTTTTTGACTTCGAAGATTTGGCACAAGTTTAGGCGGCTCTCTTGGATCCATCTTTAGACTTTCGGCTGCTAATGGATAGTCATTTATTGCTGTCATGGAGTAGTTCATGAGGATATGCTATGTCAACTTCTAGAATGAAGACGCGCTGTGATCAGGCGTTAAAATGTTAACACTTAATGCCTTTTGAAGTTATTCGTACCTGTGTACATTTTAAAGTTGCGTTAATGGAGGATTGCGCCATAGCCATCCTTACTGATTTGTTTGCGTTAAATACATAGATAGTTGACCTTGTACTGGCTCCATAGTCGTCAAGTATTTGTTGTTTGCTTTACGTACTGATGCGACGCCATACTAATTCCTCCCGCAATCGTTTTTCAATCATCTGTAATCATTGGTAAATCGGACATAAATACAATCCTTTACTCCAGGAAATTTAAGAAAGCGTCCAGCTCATCCCGGAGCAGAAATATAATGGCGGGGATCAGGCTATAATGTTTAATGAGGTCTTTCTGTACTTTTCAAGACGTCGCACCAACAAAATACATCGGCATCAAGTAGGAGTCACATGTTAGTCTCCATCGTTTTACACTCTAATTTTCTGAACGCATCTTGAGAATGTTGGTAAATCGAATCGTGATGTCCTTTCCTCTAAGACTAGTAAAAGTACGCGCCTTTAGGCGGAAGTGTATCTTCACATCTTTCCAATCTGTTCATGTATCATAAGGTAAACGCCTTTCTAACTAGAGTGAGTCAAAATATCTTCGTTATTGGGCAGGGACTTTAAGGGACATAGCCAGTGACTCTAATGTTCCCATCTTGGTTGCATAGTGTATAAAAAGACATGTTATTCCCCCAAAGTGAAACAATGTATTTGCTGATGACTGTGCTATGCATGTACCTGAAGGGTTGGTTACTGCTTGGCAATATTGATGAGAGTCGTAACTCGCAATTATGAAAGATGATGGCAGCTTCCCATGTCTATGGATCAAAACTTTTAGTTGAAGATGAATTTGGTTATGCGCCGCTCCTCTTGATCTTTCCGCTTAATGTGATCATGTCTCTTACTGTGGGGTTTTCACTCTTGGGCGTTCGCTCTAAACCGCCAAATCCAACAGGTGAGTGGCTGATGGCATACTGTTGTTTGGGCTTCAGCGGTCATCATGTAATTTCAGATTATTTCAGTTTATTAGAACTATAATTAACGCCTAGTGCATGGCTGTTAAAAATCTTCTAGCCGCTCTGGGCCTGTATAATTTGGGTTTGAATGCGCACCATCCGACCCTAACAATAATGAAAGGCAAATGATAAATTGATGTTACTCTTAAGACTGTTTTTCGACAGTTTTGCGGGCGCTGGCTTCATATGGAACAATGAGTGATTCGAAGTCTGCGTAAACTAGTATGGAGAATTTTGATCCGGTTTCCAGTTCTTAAAACTATTGTTACTGCATTCTGGTGGGTCCCGTAATTTAGTCTGTATTACAGTCAACTGGGCGGAGACTATGTTTCTTATGTTCGCTCGCGGCTTGAACAGATGGGCTTTCTTGTTAAACTTTTTCTGCAGAATTCGTGGTTGTGCCCTTCTTTTGATGTATGCTGCATTGGTTTACTCATTGTTCGTTAATCAATGTATAATGTGGCGCCCGATGGTGAAAACTTAGTAGTAAGTCAACATGATTTTTGTCTGGCTCGCCATTCGTTTGGATGTTCTGGACACTTTAATTGGCACCAAATCTTGTTTCTCAACCCCATGTGTAGACAATAACAGTTATGGGTTTGTTTTTGTTTTCAAACTGATCAATTTGATATACAATTACAGGAAAGGATTTCCAATAAAGTTAAGATAATTGATGTAATGGGCGATGATAGTTAGACACTCTCTCTGCGTTTTTGCGGGGTTAATGAGCTTCTTGCAAGAACAACACCACATAAAAAACATTTGGTGTCTGTATTCTTAATGTTAGTAACGCTCATTTTGCAACTAATGCTGGAGTTAGTGGAATGTGAGACTTGCTACAATCGGCGCATACTTAGCCTAGTTTTAATCTGATCTCTATGATTCGCCCTCTGACCAGCCGTGCCTCTATGTTAGCTTCTTCAGCGGCAGCGTCAAACTGTGCAAGCGGTCGTCTGCCCAACCGGGTGTTAAGTCCATTATTGAGAAAGAATAGTCTGCTGTTTAGTTTTTGGACCCTGGACTCTAGATGTTCTTCATTTATTGGTACATAGTCGATTAAAACAGCTAAAATTACTTTAACTGGCGGGGTCTATTAGTAGTTTTATTGGACTTGAGAAAGAGCATGTACACACGCTTGCCCGCCGTTTGCTGGATCAATGACTTCTAGATCAATATATTCTGTGTCTTGATAAACGCTCTCTATCAAGCATTCCTTCAAACAAATTCGTCTTGCCCCTTCATATATCTTATGCCATGTTGTGCGTCTTTTCTATCTCTAAATATTTATTTAAATTAAAAATAAATATTATTCTGATATCAATATCAACGGTCTTTTTGTGCTTGGATCATTAAAATTAAAATAGTATAAACACCTTTGGTGTTGTTTAATGTGAGCTGTTTTGAACAGAGTTTTAATGTCTCGGTTTTACTTTTTTTATGCATTCCTTTTTTATCTGTTCGGTGGTCTGGTGTTGAGAAAAACTTGTCACCGCTTTCTTTGCAGATCAAACTTGTGTCTTTTGTAGTAGCAAAATGGCTGTAAACGAATTTATTCTTCATCCGTGATGTTTGATGTCATCTAGCGCTTTATTTTTTGTCAGTGTGAACGAGCTATGTTTAGTGTTATTTAGTTGGAAACCATAGGCTGTGTGCTTTTGGAGGTTTAGTTTTTATTTTTTTGCTCCAGCTGCACATACAAGCTAATGAACCAAGGCAAGAGCTAAAGACAAACCTCCTAGAGGTAAAGTGCGGGTGGCTATGCCCGATGCTTAAGAGACAAACACTCGTTCTGCTTGATAGAGCGTTTATTCAGATGCTCCAGTATTAACATATGTAACAGCATTAAGGCGCAGTGATACCATCGTTTGGTTGTTCGCTGTATTTTGAAAGGTCTTGCTCTGTACTTGCTGCATTTGTGTAATGTTGGTTACATCTGATGGTTTTTATGTTTTGGGGTTTCTAAACAGCCGTAATTTGCTGCTTTCTCTTAATTTGGCGGCGTTGTAGGCACATTTGGATAAACCTGAACAGAAATGCTTTTTATAAAATAAATTATAATTTAGTATGTATAACTTTTAATCTGTTATTTTCAATATTCTGCGGCGATCATATATTAAAAATACAAATGTACATTAAGCGGTTTTATCGGCTTCTTCTTCTTTATCAATTTGAATGTTTATTAGTTCTCTCACAGTTCTCCCGCTTCATTGCAAATGATTATCTCTGTTGACTGAGGTCCAATCCATAAAACCGTATTTCTGGTGTTTAGAATCATCGAGGCCTAACATTGTGAAGATGATGTAAAATCTTTAGGCCACAAGGTCTGCATGTTGACTTCTACCCTCCCACCCAAACTATGTTTCTTATTTTTGTTCCGTCAAAATGATGATAGGTCTAAGGCACGTAGCGTATATTTGGTTCGGACTACCTCAAATCGAAAATTGTACTTTCGTTATATTTGGATTAAAAAACTTTTCCACTTCCTCTTTTGAACGGTTTCTTCATCTTCACACAGCAATTAACATACCTTTAAGCGATTTGCTGCGACGTTAAAAACTAAAATTCATATAGTGTCTGCCTGTTCTGGGATAGTTGTATGATGAATCACTCTTTCGTACTATATTGATAATTTTGGATGATATTGTTGCTCATATCCAGCCTTGCTAAAAATTAGGGTTGCTAAAAACGTCAAATCTAACGAGATGTCAGAAATGCTGTACTTTGTTCGGTGTTCTGATGATTGATAAACGCGTTTTGTATTCATTAAAAGTTAAGTTTCCATATGACAATCTGTCTTAATGCTCCTGAAAGTACGGTGCAGGAGATTTTAAACACTCATAATCTAAGGAATGGAAAAGGCGATTTCCATACGCAAATTTACAGTGCATTGTTTTTGTTGTCTTTAACATTGCGGCGTCTATTCTGTGTTTTAGTCCTTTCTTCTTTTCTAATTCCTTGAAACGCAGATCAGCCCTTTCATTCTCGGTTACCCATAGTTCAGAATAGGTTTAAAAATATGCTGCATTGTGTTTAAAGAAAATACACTTGCCTCAAGTTTTACTGAAATTTTCTTAACGATTTGCCCGTCCCAATTTCTGGGGAAACTGTCCTGTTTGGGGTCTGTTTCTGATGAGAGTTTCTATTTGGAAAGTAGAGTCGTGCAGTGCCTGGCTCAATACACTTATCCGCCTCCTTGGGTCCGGACATTTGACAGTAAGAATTTGATCGGATCATAGTAGATGGATTATTTGGAACAGTAATATTCAGTTTATTCCCTTCACGCCAAAGGGTTCTTTCAGTCTTCTATGCGGGTCATTGAATAGGCCATTTGCATGTAACATTTTTTTATAAAAAACAAAATAAAAAAATTAATTGTTAAAAGGTAAACATGGCTGGCATCGAAGATGAAGATTATGATGTTTTTGATTGATCGTCCCCCCCCCCCCTGAGAGACGCATGAAGTGATTCCCCTTGGGCGTGCGGATCGCTGGGGCTTCTCATTGCATGATGAATTAGCAGAAATCGGAGGTGTACATTTACAAACAAGCCGGTTATACATTAACAGAATGTAAGGTCAGATCATTATCACCAAAGTGTAGGCAAGAACTCCGAATTTATAGATCCCTAATGATTTTGAAGTAAAAGATGACCATTTGTTTGTGAGGACGAACAAGGCCAACTTGTTCAGATACCCCACCACAAGACCCATCAGAGTTTTTAGCCTGGGTTACAATTAGAAATGATCAGTGTGAAAGATCAAAATCGCCTTGGCTTGTTAGGCCAAATTATGGGCGGTGGCTGTAGCTAAACTTCAAACACACTGCAGAAACTCCCAAAAGATAACCAAATGCAAAACGTGGAATCTTAAAGAAATTAGAATTCAATCAGCAGGTATAATTAATAAATACAATAGATAGAAAGCAGGAAAACCAGTTTTTTCAGAAGAAACAGGTTAAAAACAATTAATGTTCCAATGCCTATGCGAGAACTAACGGGCCTTGATCATGCTTTTAAGAACCTCAATTGAGGGCGGAATTAATCAAACAATTTAGCCAAAACTAGGTGAAACTTGATGAGCATATAAAAAGAGAAAAAAGAAAATACTCTCGTTGAGGCTGATGAGTCAACTTAGGAGCCTGATTTTAAGAAAGAATAAGACTCTTAAAGATTAAATGATCTTGAACAAGAAGATCAGCAAGACTAAAGTGTGATACTAACCGAGACCAATTACGAACTCAATTAGAGTGATTAGAAAATAAGAGGAAACTTTACGGGAATTTTTATATGAAGACACAACGCTAGTGGAACGAATCCGAACGCTGTTTAGAGAGCAAGGCGTCACATTAGATAGCGTTATAACGGCCTTAGGATTTGCAATAAGTACACTGGTGATGGATTTTACTGGTGGTGGTGGAGGGCAAAGTCAGTGCCTCCGCCGCATCGCCTGTTAATATCATGGGTAAAAAAAACAGGTTGATCACTCTTGGCACGTTTATTAAAAATAAATTTGGCTGGTTTAAAGCAATGTGGACGCTTTGCCAGGATAATTGGGGAGTATTTTGGCAGCTGGCTTGTTATGCAAGCAAAGTAGTTGGCTTTATGGCCGGACTTATGGACATTAGTTCTCGTATTAGTGGGTTTATTGTTAGTAACGATTAATGACCAAGTATTCTAGGCCGTTAATCTAAGAACAAGCGCTGTCTTTTCTTATTATGGTTCATGCAGAACTGAGTGCCGAGAGCTTTGCTCAGAGTCTTCAGTGACTTTGGGGGTTTGGGACTTCGGGGATTGGATGGACTTAATCTTGGGCGTTCTTTTACTGCTTTGCAATATTACTGGCTCAGAAATTATGTCGTTTTTCCCACCTTCTGTCATTGCCTGCTATAAGAATTTTCATTATTATATTTGATTATTGTAACTATCTGGAGTCTGGGGTCAGAATGGCGCATGTATAACCCAGTGCATCAGCAAAAGTCTACTTTTCGATCGTGCGTTTTGTAAAAACATGTTGGTTCCTTTGAATACTTGCAGGTAAATCATACATGGAGAATTAATGGCATCCTCTAAATTTGCTAAGGTATTGTTTTTGGGCGTTCAAAGCCAGTAGAAGGTTCAGTGATGCTTGATCTTGCCTGTGTGCGAACCTAGCAAAACACAAACGTAAGTTACGTTTAGAGTGTTGATTCGTTCTATTCCCGCCCTTTGTTATGCCCTTAGAAGTGTCTAAGATAATGTTGTCCATGTGTTTTTTGCTCTGCTGTAGGGACCCAGGCTGTTTGAAAGTTTTGCTGAAAAAGTTGTTTTGACAAGGAGGATGCCATTCATAAGTTATACTTTCTGTGCGTTGCCCGAAAATAAAAGGTCGCCTTGGACTTGATTATGATCCAAACTTTTGTCTTAGCCTCTGTCTTGATTGTTAATATTGAATTCGTTACAGATCCTTTCAAAAGCCTTCATGTCTATTCTGTTCGCTGAGGGGGATTAAATGGTTTGTCATTTGGTAATGGCGTCTTGCTGGTTTCAGTCAAAATAAGTATGATGGTGTATAATAATAATTGTAATCTGTACACTGACCTCACCAAAGGATCGTGGTGTTTTAAATGATCAGCATACGCCACTCACACCAGTTGTGCGCAACACACAGCAAAGTTTAAATCTGGTTCTGATAATACTGCATGGTGTGACTAAACCCGCTTTCTTGAATGTGGTAGTTTTTCAATAGGGGGGTTAGATGCTCTTCAATGGAGTTGTACTCACCCTTTTTTATGAAGAGGCAGTCTGGGTCACAGCAATGTCATGAGTATCAGTTGCTATATTTTTAAGATTGTTAGTGCGGCCCTAACAGTATATTTTTGCGCCAGTATATTTGAATGCACTCATTTTAATTTGTTTTAAAAAATGTTTTGTAAAATAACAACCAGACCGCCCTTCCGTTTTTAGAACATGCTGTGAGAACAATGCCATGAACCAATTGGTCGCACTCATGAAATATTCTACAAAGTCGTATGGTCTTATATACTAAAGTCCAAGATAGGATTAATAGATTACAAAATATGAAAGGTGAACAAACGAACGTTAAACAGTAACAATTACCTGATGGTTATACGGGTTTTGCTCATAAAAGAGCAATGAGTTACTTAGAATTACTCTTAAACTAACAATGCAAAATCTAAAACAAATATTAACATTCAAAACCGGATGAAGCAAAATTCGATTTGGATTGATTGAGAGCTAGCTAAAATGCTAGGCTTTACAACTTGCAATCTACCCACTCATAGTTTTTGTGTTTCGCCAGTGAATACTACGTTTGAATGGGGATAGTCGCTCAATCTTGCTTACATTCATTACTCTATGTTCATTTAGATGAGGCTGAGCACTGAATGACAAACTTTTATGATGAAGGCCCTCACTGTTTTAAGTGCGCTTCCGTCAGGGAAAGCTGCCATATTGCGAGTTATGATAATTATACAATTCCCTAAATTACAGTTTAAAGATTAGTTTGTGGGAGGGTTGGAACATTTAATATAAAAAATTGCAGACAAAGCGGGGAAAGTTGTGAAATGTGTTAACCCTAACATTGTTTTGAAATAAAAATATTATAAACTGTACTAAAAATGTCGCGTGGGCCAGAAGAACCAGGAGTTACATTGGCGCCTGTAAGGTGTATAACTTTAGAATTAAAAGACCTTGCAGATGTTGCGGACTTTGAACAGAACGGTGAGATAGGCGCTTTGTATGGTTTTGAGTACACTAAAGATGGTGATTATAAACGCAAAGAGGTTGGCGACACCAAAAAGTTTCCTAAACTAGAACAGCTGCGCAATCTAGAAGCAAATAATGTTGGCCAGTATGAATATAAAATAGTTCGAAAACCTGACCTCAAATGGCACTTAGAACCATATTTAGAATGGGAAATAAAATTTGAATTCATAAGCCCATTTACATTTTTTGACCGCCAAAAAAGTTTCAGAAAAGCATTCAACTCTGGCCCTTACATGTAAGTCTTATGCCAGACAACAATAGTCGAAAAGAAATTGAAATAACGCCGTATGGGAAAAAACAGTACATCCTCCACAGAAAAGAAACAGTTGTAAAAAAAGCTTCTACAAAATTACAGTTCTTTCCAAGCAGAAAATTAGGAGACACGTTCACAATGATATTTGAAATTTCTGTCTTTAAAGATGTGGAGAGGGATGGGGTTGTGGGCGTTAGTGACGACCTTATAAAAGGAATTAATATTAGCTGGCAAAACTTAGACGTTAAACGTCTTAACGTTACCATCGTCGTTCTTCACAATGGCGAGGATATTAAGATCATAACAACAAGCAACAAAATCACTGTTGACTTAAATAGAAACAATCTTACAGAACTAAATTGGATTAATCTTACACATTTAGGTCTTGTAGGGTTTTATTATACTGAACAGGTTTTGACAGAAAGTATGATAAAAATAATAACTGGATTAGATTAAATTCTTCTATAAAACCATGGAGCAGTTAAACTTATGACAAAAACTCCTCATTGCTCGTTAATTTGTGGGCAGACTGGTTGTGGAAAAACAATATTTGTCCTAGACCTATTACAAACAGTTTATCGTTATAATTTTAATCATATTGTAGTTTTCTGTCCAAACACTTAAATGGAACAAAGCATATCATGATAGAAGGTTTATATGGACAGATGATGACATATATTTAGTTAATCCTAGCAATAAACTGAGTGAGTGTTTAGAACAGTTTTATAGACTGTTTGAAGGAACGCAAACACTATTTATTATAGATGACTGTTCAGCAGAAAGAGACATAGTTAAAAAAAGAAATACTTTGTCAAAACTGGCTTTCAGCGGAAGACATGCTGGGATAAGTGTGTGGATTTTATGCCAGAAATATAACTCGGTTTTAAAAGACTTAGAGAACAGTTAAAGACTGTAGTTTTATTTCACATGAAAGACAGAGACTCATTTGAAGAATGTTTGCGCGAAAATGATGTTATTGAAAATGACCAGGAAAAACACAGGATTAAACAAAAACTGAAATCTGAAAAGTTTAGTAAATTAGTATTAAAAACGGATAACCCTGCACAGTATGTTTGTTTGTAGATAATCGTTATTTTTTGGTTATTGACGTCTTACTTGTCAGAGAACAGTAATATGCGCTTGCGTGTGTGTGTGTGTGTGTGTGTGTGTGTGTGTGTGTGTGTGTGTGTGTGTGTGTCTGCCCGCCTCTCTGTCTGTCTGTCTGTCTCTCTCTCTGTCTCTCTCTTCTCTGTCTGTCTGCCGGTGATTCTCTCTCTCTCTCTTCCGCCACAGGAAAAGGCGGCTTTAAGGCCACTTTCGCCCAAAAACTCGGTGGTTGAGCAAGTGAGTCAGGATTGGTAAAATGCTGTTCTCTGAGGACTGTTGTTAGTCCTTCGCGAACGAAGATGTCCACGACTTCAGCTATCACTGGGTGGTGGTGGTGTGTGTACGAAGATGGCTGATCAGGCCGATCCTCGTACTGAATAGTCTGTTGCAGTGTGGACAGGGCAGACTTGGAGGTCAGCCAGGCTGAAAAGGGGTGTTGCTCTGTTTTTACAAAACTGACGTTTTTGCTTCTGTGCCTCTGTTCGCCTCTTTTCAAAGTCTTTCATTCCGGGGTTGATTGTGGTACGTCAGGTTGAGCGATCTTGTACAGCTTCTTCCCAGGAGGCAGGAGCGATGCTACAGCACTTCAGTGAGGCCTTCAGTGTGTTTTTGTAGCGCTTCTTTTGTCCTCCACGGGAACGCTTGTCTTCCAGTGGCTCGTCATAGAACAGCCTCTTTGAGAGACGATTTTCATCCATACGGTGTTCTTATCCTCCAACCCGAGTTGAGTGTATTAGCATTGCCTGAAAACTTTTCATATGGGCCTTCTGAAGCACCTCTGTATCAGGCACTTTGTCTTGCCATTTGATGTGCAGCAAGGTTCTGTGGGATCCCATGTGGAAAGAGTTCAGCTGCCCGGCACGTCGACTGTACACACAAGCGTACAGCACAGATGGGAATACAGGTGCACAATACACTTTGAGCTTGGTCTGCAGGCTTATTCCGCGTCTTTCCCACACCTTCTCTTGAAGTCTGCCGAAGGATACACTAGCCCTAGCAATCCGATGTACAACTTCCTCGACGATGTTTGCAGTCCGTGATAACGTGCTTTCCTCCGGGAGTACGAAGTGGGAAAATCAAGGCTGCTAACCATCCTTCAGGACTCCAGAGAAAATCAAGGCTGCTAACCATCCTTCAGGACTCCAGAGAAAATCAAGGCTGCTAACCATCCTTCAGGACTCCAGAGACAAATTTGTGAGAACAAATCAGCCCAAGCTAAGGACGTGCAGAAAATGAAAAGTCCAATCAGCCCAAGGTAAAGACTGGCAGAAAATGGAAAATCAAATCAGCCCAAGGTAAAGACTGGCAGAAAACGGAAAGTCAGATCAGCCCAAGATAAAGACTGGCAGAAAATGGAAAGTCAAATCAGCCCAAGGTAAAGACTGGCAGAAAATGGAAAGTCAGATCCGCCCAAGGTAAAGACTGGCAGAAAATGGAAAATCAGATCAGCCCAAGGTAAAGACTGGCAGAAAATGGAAAGTCAAATCAGCCCAAGGTAAAGACTGGCAGAAAACGGAAAGTCAAATCAGCCCAAGGTAAAGACTGGCAGAAAATGGAAAGTCAAATCAGCCCAAGGTAAAGACTGGCAGAAAATGGAAAGTCCAGAAGGCAGTGGGTGTGGCAAAGGAAAACCTCAAATCATGGAAAGAACAGGACACACACAAACCGTCAGGCAAGGGCTGGGGTCAACAGTGGTGGTGGTCAAAGGTAAAGGGGCAAGCAAAGAGAGACATTGTGATTTAGGGGTTAAAGAAAGAAGAGGAAGCGAAGAGATTCCAGAAGACACTCCAACAGGAACAGCGGACTACGTGGGAAAACGCACTGCAACGAAGTCTGGAGTGATGTATGGTTCATGGCACCTCCTAGGATCAGCTTCATCCTCAGATCTGTATATGACCTCCTGCCTTCAATTCAAACCTAACGAAAAGGGGAAATCAGATAACCCTGCGTGTCCACTCCGTAAGGACAAACAAACAGTCACGGAGCATCTCCTGTTCAAGCAAAGCAGCGCTAACCCAGAGAAAGTGCACCTGGAGACACAAGCAAGTGCCTCAGGAAATCGCACATGCGGTTAGCACAGCCAAGGAAACACCACACCTCCACAAGCACCAGCAACGACATTCAACGCGGCAGGAAGTCACAAATCATGTCTGGAACAGCTGTGACATTAAGAAGTCTATGTCTAAAAAAGGCAACGTCCACCCATTCAGAATTTGCTGGTTCGAATCCCGGTAACGCTGGGAAATAAATTCTGACAGCAGGAAGACATCTAGGAGTCATGACCTGGATGTGGCCTGGCCCCCTTACAGTGTGAGGAGTTTAGGGCCGAAACACTTGCCTGAAGATCTTCTGCTGTTAGGCTCTCTCTAGAGTTCTAAGGAGTTCAGAGCCGAAACACTTGCCTGAAGATCTTCTGGTGTTAGGCTCCCCCTAGAGTTTCTTCTAACTGCTTTTGTAATTTGTCGACATTTTCTTTTTTCAGGGTGGATGGCGGGGGTAGTGGTGCTGCTTATTTTGTTCTTTCCCACATCAAAAACAAACAAAACACCTCTCTCTCTCTCTGTCTCTCTGTCTCTGTCTCTGTCTCTCTCTCTATCTCTCTCTCTCTCTCTCTCTCTCATATGAATCATCACTATTTTATTATACTCAATTTTACATTATATGATAATGTTAATGTCTTTGTGTCCTTAGTCCATAAAGGGATAAGGGCCAGATGAAAAAAAAGCATATTCTTGCTCGTCGGTTACCCTTGATAACATACTCTCTCTCTCTCTCTCTCTCTCTCTCTCTCTCTCTCTCTCTCTCTCTCTCTCTCTCTCTCTCTCTCTCTCTCTCTCTCTCCAAGAACTGTCCTTACTTCCCACTTTTTACGTTGTTTGTAGTTTGGTTTATTGACTTGGGAACAATGGCCTTTTTTCTTTCTTTCTTTCTTTTCTTGCTTTTTTTAAACAATGGTTTACAGTACAACTTACAGCAAATCTTCATCAAAGTGTGACCTTGACTCAGCGTGACCTTGACTCAGTGTGATCTTGACTCAGGATGGTTGACCGTTGGATGCTGCCCTCAGAAATGACGGCCTCGGCCCTTGTTGTATGACTTGACGGGTTGGGTCCAACGTCATGGATCTGCAACAACTTCCCCATCTGACGGGTTGGGTCCAACGTCATGGATCTGCAACAACTTCCCCATCTGACGGGTTGGGTCCAACGTCATGGATCTGCAACAACTTCCCCATCTGACGGGTTGGGTCCAACGTCATGGATCTGCAACAACTTCCCCATCTGACGGTTTGAGTCCAGCGTCATGGATCTGGAACGACTTCCCCATCTGACGGGTTGAGTCCAACGTCATGGATCTGCAACAACTTCTCCATCTGACGGGTTGGGTCCAACGTCATGGATCTGCAACGACTTCCCCATCTGACGGTTTGAGTCCAACGTCATGGATCTGCAACAACTTCCCCATCTGACGGGTTGGGTCCAACGTCATGGATCTGCAACAACTTCCCCATCTGACGGGTTGAGTCCAACGTCATGGATCTACTAGAACTACCCCATCAACAGCACACACCGCTGTGTTGGTCAGGGAGACTGCGGACTCCTTGAAGGCTGCAGGGGAGTGGCCCAAGTCTGTGTAAAACAAGATTGTCCTTTTTGTCATTACGATTAGCATTGGTAAAGTCTGCT
Source organism: Conus ventricosus (assembly GCA_018398815.1). Taxonomy (NCBI): domain Eukaryota; kingdom Metazoa; phylum Mollusca; class Gastropoda; order Neogastropoda; family Conidae; genus Conus; species Conus ventricosus. The sequence goes on from CM031595.1 coordinate 183,649,956, forward strand.
TTGCCGATTAACTGTCCTGTTTACATGTGCTTTGATTATTTCGTGGACCGCAGGGATGCGGAATGTTCCAGTTCATTTTCTGTTAATAAACAAACATCAACAAGAGCAGGCCACTACAAAATGGAGGAAACAAAAGATGTCAAAGTACAATGGTGACAGCGTGGGGATTATTTCTTACAGACCACAGTGAAAAAAAAAAGTTGCAACAGCACTGAACGTAAAACTAACGGGATTTGCCTCAAATAACAGTAGTCAGGTTCAAATGACATGAGAAAACACTCTACGGCAGTACAAAACGTGCTGACTGTTGAACATTTCGCGTTTCAATGTACGTTCTGGGGATCTGAATGGAGCAACTCTGTTGGCAATGATGATAGTTGCCTTTAAGATTGGTCGTGAATTTGATGACGTTTTTTGTTGTTGTTGTTGTGCATATTTTTTTCCAACCCACATTTCACTTACACCCACATGCAGGAGGCTACAATAGCACCTGTCCCGTAGACTGCACAATGCTACAATAGCATCTGTGTTGTAGACTGCACAATCAAAAGGGGTAAAATCCCAAATCTAGTCTTTTTTTAATTCTGCAAAGATCTGGTTTACAACAGAATTGGAGACGATCAAAGTGTGAGCAATCTGGATTGGCTTCTTTATTGAGATCTCTGTGGTTTGTTGGCCGGTGGAGATGAACAGGATGTCCAAGTGCATTGCCGGCCTTTAGATCGGCTTCTTTATTGAGATCTCTGTGGTCTGCAGGCCGATGGAGATCAACAGGATGTCCAGTTGCATTGCCGGCCTTTAGATCGGCTTCTTTATTGAGATCTCTGTGGTCTGCAGGCCGGTGGAGATCAACGGGATGTCCAAGTGCATTGCCGGCCTTTAGATCGGCTTCTTTATTGAGATCTCTGTGGTTTGTTGGCCGGTGGGGATGAACTGAATGTCCAAGTGCATTGCCGGCCTTTTGTGCTGACACATGTTTCTTGTCTTCTAAGGTTTGTGCTCTTTTTTTTCGGTATTTTTCCTTTTACAAGTCACCAGCTTTGTGCTCCAGAGATCTTGATCTTCCAAAGGAAGCAATATTCGGTACAGCTTTACTTGAGAAGTTTCACACCCGCACCCCCTTTTCCAACTCTCCATCCCTGTAGCTTCCTTCTTTTTCAAGGCATCCAAATTACTCAGAATTGATTTTCTGTCCCAAATAAGTGCTGTGGTGACTTCGTTGATCGTGCTTCTTGTAGCGGCTGTCACTTGCTTCTCTTCGTCTATGCCTCGATGAAATGTGATTGGAGACCGATTCCTTTCTTCTGACTGCTGTCGTTTTGTGGCAGAATGGAGCACAGCGTTACATGCAAACTGAACATGCAGACTTAGGTTCAAATTCAGGATTTTGTTTCTTTGAGAGAGGTGGGGGTGGGGGTGGGAGGGGAGGATGATAAATATTTTTCTGGTTTCCATTGGGGAACTTTAACAGAAGTAGGTTAATGGCAATTTGTTTTTTGACCATAGCCGCTCACACGATGACTGACTTCATAGCCAATGCAATCTGCACATTTCTTATGATTGACTCACATAATCGTTTAAAACCGACTCGGAAGTCGTTTGTTATTCAACTAGTTTTTCACTGAAAGTCATTCAAAACCGACTCTGTAGTGGTTTGTTATTTGACTGTTTTTTCACTGAAAGTCATTCAAAACCGACTCTGTAGTGGTTTGTTATTTGACTAGTTTTTCACTGAAAGTCATTCAAAACCGACTCTGTAGTGGTTTATTTGACTAGTTTTGCACTGAATGTCATTCAAAACCGACTCTGACGTGGTTTGTTGTTTGACTAGTGTTTCACTAAAAGCCGTTTGAAGGCGACTCTGAAGTCTGGGTTCAGGAAGAGATAGACAAACACATTAATGCAGGAATTGGAGCAGGCCAGGAGCACGATTCCCTGCCGGATGTTGACCGGAGCGGAGAAACTGCACAGCATCATGACGAAGATGATGACGAGCGGCGTCCAGAAGGTGAAGTGCAGGCCGAACACCACCACGAACAGCTTGGTGGCCCTCATCTTCTGCCGGAACGTCTCCCTCAGCGGAACATGCTGTGCCCAGGCCAGCACCCGCTGCACAGCGATGATGCTCTGGTGACGGAGCGCTATGCGCGACACCAGGGCGTACATGACCCGCAGACGGGGATGCTGGCGAAAAAGGGCGGGATGATGGCCAGGACGGCCTCCTGGGGCCACTCCACGCAGGGCCGGGAGCTGTACTGGTGGACCCACATCGCCAGCACCGTGATGAAGGTCACTGCCGACACCGCCCACAGAACAGCGATCAGTAGCATCACTCTTCGGTTGGTCACGTGAGTCTCGTAAAAGTAGGGGCGGGACACTGCGATGTAGCAGTCCACGGACACCAGGATGGCCTCCAGCATGGTGGCTTGGAAGGCCATCAGCAGCAGCATCTGGCACACCACGCACACCGTGCTCTGGGTGTAGTCGTCGTGCAGGGTCATTACCGCCGACAGACTGGCCAGCACGATGCCCACCAGGATGTCGCTGACGGCAAGGGAGGCGATGCAGATGTTGCTGGGGTTCCACAGGGAGCGGAACGTGGCGATGGTCAGAAAGGCCAGCCTGTTGAGGACCACAATGAAGGCAGCGACCAGGAAACCCACAACGGAGATGATCACCGCCATGACGAATGCCCACCACTGGTCACTTTGAGGGCTCCCTTCTGCTCCACGACCTGGATTTTCTTCACATCGCCTCTCTAATTTCTCCACTGATCCTCATTCATCCTCACTCATCGTCACGAATTTTTAGTCATCCAAGAGCACATGAAAAGGATGATGGCAGGCGACAGGTGAGCACATGAAAAGGATGAGGGCAGGCGACAGGTGAGCACAGAACAGGATGATGGCAGGCGACAGGTGAGCACAGAACAGGATGATGGCAGGCGACAGGTGAGCACAGAACAGGATGATGGCAGGCGACAGGTGAGCACAGAACAGGATGATGGCAGGCGACAGGTGAGCACAGAACAGGACAGGATGATGGCAGGCGACAGGTGAGCACAGAACAGGATGATGGCAGGCGACAGGTGAGCACAGAACAGGACAGGATGATGGCAGGCGACAGGTGAGCACAGAACAGGACAGGATGATGGCAGGCGACAGGTGAGCACAGAACAGGATGATGGCAGGCGACAGGTGAGCACAGAACAGGATGAGGGCAGGCGACAGGTGAGCACAGAACAGGACAGAATGATGGCAGGCGACAGGTGAGCACAGAACAGGATGATGGCAGGCGACAGGTGAGCACAGAACAGGACAGGATGATGACAAGCGACAGGTGAGCACAGAACAGGATGATGGCAGGCGACAGGTGAGCACAGAACAGGATGATGGCAGGCGACAGGTGAGCACAGAACAGGATGATGACAGGCGACAGGTGAGCACAGAACAGGATGATGGCAGGCGACAGGTGAGCACAGAACAGGATGATGACAGGCGACAGGTGAGCACAGAACAGGATGATGGCAGGCGACAGGTGAGCACAGAACAGGATGATGACAGGCGACAGGTGAGCACAGAACAGGATGATGGCAGGCGACAGGTGAGCACAGAACAGAACAGGATGATGACAGGCGACAGGTGAGCACAGAACAGGATGATGGCAGGCGACAGGTGAGCACAGAACAGGATGATGACAGGCGACAGGTGAGCACAGAACAGGATGATGGCAGGCGACAGGTGAGCACAGAACAGGATGATGGCAGGCGACAGGTGAGCACAGAACACTGGATTCTAAGACGCAGTTGAATGCGTCTTTCTCAGGAGGGCAAAACAGACCAGTCCTTTGCCTTGTACTGTCTGGTTGGACAGACCAGTCCTTTGCCTTGTACTCTCTGGTTGGACAGATCAGTCCTTTGCCTTGTACTCTCCGTTTGACAGACCAGTCCTTTGCCTTGTACTCTCCGTTTGACAGACCAGTCCTTTGCCTTGTACTCTCCGTTTGACAGACCAGTCCTTCGCCTTGTACTCTCCGTTTGACAGATCAGTCCTTTGCCTTGTACTCTCCGTTTGACAGACCAGTCCTTTGCCTTGTACTCTCCGTTTGACAGACCAGTCCTTTGCCTTGTACTCTCCGTTTGACAGACCAGTCCTTTGCCTTGTACTCTCCGTTTGACAGACCAGTCCTTTCCCTTGTACTCTCCGTTTGACAGATCAGTCCTTTGCCTTGTACTCTCCGTTTGACAGACCAGTCCTTTGCCTTGTACTCTCTGTTTGACAGATCAGTCCTTTGCCTTGTACTCTCCGTTTGACAGATCAGTCCTTTGCCTTGTACTCTCCGTTTGACAGACCAGTCCTTTGCCTTGTACTCTCCGTTTGACAGATCAGTCCTTTGCCTTGTACTCTCCGTTTGACAGACCAGTCCTTTGCCTTGTACTCTCCGTTTGACAGACCAGTCCTTTGCCTTGTACTCTCCGTTTGACAGATCAGTCCTTTGCCTTGTACTCTCCGTTTGACAGATCAGTCCTTTGCCTTGTACTCTCCGTTTGACAGATCAGTCCTTTGCCTTGTACTCTCCGTTTGACAGACCAGTCCTTTGCCTTGTACTCTCTGTCTCACAGATCAGTCCTTTGCCTTGTATTCTGTTGGTTTATAGTTCAGTCCTTTGCCTTGTTTTCTCTGGTTTTACACGTCAGTCCTTTGCCTTGTATTGGGTATTTTACATGTTTGTCCTTGCCAATCTGATTTGGTTTACAAAGTGGCCTCCTATCTGCGCGTCAACAATATGTTCAATTGTCAGTGTCATCCTCTCTGCGCAGCAACAATGTGTTCATTGTCAGTGTCATCCTATGTGCGCATCAACAATAAAAATGTTCAATTGTCAGTGTCATCCTATGTGCGCATCAACAATGTGTTCATTGTCAGTGTCATCCTGTGTGCGCATCAACAATGTGTTCATTGTCAGTGTCATCCTATGTGCGCATCAACAATATGTTGAATTGTCAGTGTCATCCTATGTGCGCATCAACAATATGTTCATTGTCAGTGTCATCCTATGTGCGCATCAACAATGTGTTCATTGTCAGTGTCATCCTATGTGCGCATCAACAATAAAAATGTTCAATTGTCAGTGTCATCCTATGTGCGCATCAACAATGTGTTCATTGTCAGTGTCATCCTATGTGCGCATCAACAATGTGTTCATTGTCAGTGTCATCCTATGTGCGTATCAACAATATGTTGAATTGTCAGTGTCATCCTATGTGCGCATCAACAATATGTTCATTGTCAGTGTCATCCTATGTGCGCATCAACAATGTGTTCATTGTCAGTGTCATCCTATGTGCGCATCAACAATGTGTTCATTGTCAGTGTCATCCTATGTGCGCATCAACAATATGTTCATTGTCAGTGTCATCCTATGTGCGCATCAACAATGTGTTCATTGTCAGTGTCATCCTATGTGCGCATCAACAATATGTTCATTGTCAGTGTCATCCTATGTGCGCATCAACAATGTGTTCATTGTCAGTGTCATCCTATGTGCGCATCAACAATGTGTTCATTGTCAGTGTCATCCTATGTGCGCATCAACAATGTGTTCATTGTCAGTGTCATCCTATGTGCGCATCAACAATATGTTCATTGTCAGTGTCATCCTCTCTGCGCATCAACAATGTGTTCATTGTCAGTGTCATCCTATGTGCGCATCAACAATATGTTCATTGTCAGTGTCATCCTATGTGCGCATCAACAATGTGTTCATTGTCAGTGTCATCCTATGTGCGCATCAACAATATGTTCATTGTCAGTGTCATCCTATGTGCGCATCAACAATATGTTCATTGTCAGTGTCATCCTATGTGCGCATCAACAATGTGTTCATTGTCAGTGTCATCCTATGTGCGCATCAACAATATGTTCATTGTCAGTGTCATCCTCTCTGCGCATCAACAATGTGTTCATTGTCAGTGTCATCCTATGTGCGCATCAACAATATGTTGAATTGTCAGTGTCACCCCATGTGCGCATCAACAATATGTTCATTGTCAGTGTCATCCTATGTGCGCATCAACAATATGTTCAATTGTCAGTGTCATCCGTCACACTTTCCTCTCAAGTGAAACTCCGTTATCTCTGCAATGTATGATTTTCAACGATTTTTTTTCCTTCTTTGGTTTTGGTCTTCAAGTGTGTCCTGTGTTGAAATTCTCACGGGCTCAATTTCATTTCACGACAAACAACAACAACAACAACAACAACAACAACAGCAACAACAACAACAACAACAACAACAACAACAAACCTCTTTACTCTGTTTTCTTATTTGGCAAAGCTTGTTGGCATAAACTTTTCTTTCCTCAATGACATGATAACAACGTGTCTGTCCCTGATTCGGCTGTTTTCAGTGCATCATTCCAAGCCCTCGAGCTTTCTTGGGCAAAATCATCAGATGCGTCATGGTGGAACATTATCTGCCTGGGCGCCACCATTCTGAATTGCTCACTGAAGAAGTAGAAGCAGTATTTAGAAGCCCTCGAGCTTTCTTGGGCAAAATCATCTAATGCGTCGTTGGTGGAACGTTATCTGCCTGGGCGCCACCTTTCTGAATTGCGCACTGAAGAAGTAGAAGCCGTATCCAGACTATTTTCAGTTCTGTGCTGGTGCTGAAATCTTGAGAGGGCGCACACAAGGCATTTTCCTCCGAGTCTTTCTGATGGACGTGTGCCTGAAGACTATATATCGCTCTGCCACTGGTACCGGCTATTGGCACCAAGAGAATGGCTACTAGAGTTGGGTGGGACTGAGGGTCGCAGGTCTTTTCTAACAGCTCTACCACGCTGACCGGCCGCTTTCCATTGTCCAGCACCTTCTTCCGGCTTAACTGACCGCTCAGCTGCTCTTCTCCGGCTAATAACCGTGCTGTTTCAAACTGGCTACTTAGCGCTACAATCTGGCTAATTGCCATGCTGTTTCACAACTGACTACTTAGCTCTGCAATCGTGACAGAAGGACCCGGTCACACTTTGTTGAGAAATGAATGAGGACGGCTTGATTAAGGACACCGACCATTGAATGTTCGACACGCGTCCGTCCAAGACTTGTGCGACCAATAATTAATCCCTGCTTTGACCTTCTGGACCGGGGAGACTGGTGTGGACTGACCACTAACTGCTGTGGTTCAGTGGTATGACCAGCGACTGCATCAGCAGTAAGTGAATGTGAGGGGGATGGGGAGAGGTTACAGGGGGAGGACGGGAGATGAGGATTCAGCACTCAGAGAAGCACTTTCTTTAGAACATTTACAAAAGATGAAGAAGGTGACAATAGAAGCATGGGAATGCGGGAATACGGCAACACAGAAATATGGGAAGACGGGGGGGATACAGGAACACAGAAATATGGGAAGACGGGGATACAGGAACACAAAAATATGGGAAGACGGGATACAGGAACACAATGAAACGATATTGGGAAGACGGGATACAGGAACACAGAAATATGGAAGATGGGGATACAGAACATGGAAAAGGGAAGACACGAATAGGGAAACAGGAAAGAAATATGGGAAGACGGGATACAGAAATATGGGACGACGGGATACAGGAACAAGAAATAGGGAAGATGGGGATACAGGAACACAGAAATATGGGAAGAGGGGATACAGGAACACAGAAATATGGGAAGAGGGATACAGAAATATGGGAAGACGGGGATACAGGAACACAGAAAATGGAAGAGGATACAGAACACAGAAAATGGGAAGACTGATAAGGAACACAGAAATATGGGAAGACGGATACAGGAAAAAATATGGAAGACGGGGAACAGAAATATGGGAAGACGATACAGGAACACAGAAATATGGGAAGAGGGATACAGGAACACAGAAATATGGGAAGACGGATAAGGAACACAGAAATATGGAGAAGAAGGGGAACAAAAAATATGGGATGGGGATACAGGAACACAGAAAACATGGGAAGAGGATACGAAATGGACACAGAACAATGGGAAGACACGGACATGAATGAACAGGAAACACAGAAATACGGGAAGACGGAATACAGGAACAGGAATATAGGAACAGAAACGCAGGAACAGGAACCAGAAATTGGGAAGACGGAGATAAAGGAACACAGAAGATAGAGGAACATGGAGATAAGAACGGAGATAAAGGAACAAGAAAAGGAACACGGAATAAGGACAGAATAGAGGAACAGAAAAAAAATGGAGATAAAGGACATGGGATAAGGAACAGAATGAGAACAGAGATAAGGAACATGGAGAAAAGCATGGAGATAAAGAACATGGAGAAAAGGAAAAGGAACATGGAGATAGAGGAACATGAAGATAAAGGAACAGGAGATAAGGACATGAGAAAAGGAACACGGAGATAACAGGAAACATGGAACATAGGAACAGGAGATAAGCATGAGATAAAGGACACGGAATAAAGGCATGGAGAAAAGAGCATGGGATAAGGAGCATGGAAAAGGAACATGGGATAGAGGAACATGGAGATAAAGGAACAGGAGATAAAGACATGGAGATAAAGGAACATGGAGATAAAGGAAAAGGAGCATGGAGATAGAGGAACATGGAGATAAAGGAAAGGCATGGAGATAGAGGAACATGGAGATAAAGGAACATGGAGATAAAGGAACATGGAGATAAGGAACAGGAGATAAAGGAACATGGAGATAAAGGAACACGGAGATAAAGGAGCATGGAGATAAAGGAACACGGAGATAAAGGAGCATGGAGATAAAGGAGCATGGAGATAAAGGAACATGGAGATAAAGGAAAAGGAGCATGGAGATAGAGGAACATGAAGATAAAGGAACAGGAGTTAAAGGAGCATGAGATAGGAGCATGGAGATAAAGGAACACGGAGATAAAGGAAGCATGGAGATAAAGGAACATGGAGATAAAGGAGCATGGAGATAAAGGAACATGGAGATAAAGGAGCATGGAGATAAAGGAACATGGAGATAAAGGAGCATGGAGATAAAACATGGAGATAAGGAACATGGAGATAAAGGAACATGGAGATAAAGGACATGAGATAAAGGAGCATGGAGATAAAGGAACATGGAGATAAAGGAACATGGAGATAAAGACATGGAGATAAAGGAGCATGAGATAAAGGAACATGGAGATAAATGGATAAAGGAACATGGAGATAAGGAACATGGAGATAAAGGACAGGACACGGTATACGGAGCATGTGAGAAACAGGAGCAGAACGAGTATGAAAAGGAACATGGGAACAAAACACGGATGTGGCAACACAGAAAACGGATTGGGCAAAAGAACACGGAGGCAAACAGGAAACAGGATTGATGAACACAGGAACATGGAGTAAAAGGAACACGGAATAAGTGAGCACACGGAAAAAGGCATGGGCAAGAAAGGATTTGGAACACGATAAAGGAACTGGAGAACAAGGAAGCATGGAGTAAAGGAAACAGGTTGTGAACACGAACGGAATGTGGAAACACAGGGTAACACAGCAAACACGGTTATGGCAAACAGAACAATTGTGGAACAGAACATGATTGGCAACACAAACGGATTTGTGGCAACACAGAAACATGGATTTGTGGCAACACAGAAACAGGATTTGTGGCAACACAGAAACACGGATTTGTGGCAACACAGAAACAGGATTTGTGGCAACACAGAAACAGGATTTGGCAACACAGAAACACGGATTTGTGGCAACACAGAAACAGGATTTGTGGCAACACAGAAACACGGATTTGTGGCAACACAGAAACACGGATTTGTGGCAACACAGAAACATGGATTTGTGGCAACACAGAAACATGGATTTGTGGCAACACAGAAACATGGATTTGTGGCAACACAGAAACACGGATTTGTGGCAACAAGAAACAGGATGGACACAGAACGGATTTGTGGCAACACAGAAACACGGATTTGTGGGAACACAGAAACACGGATTTGTGGCAACACAGAAACTGGATTTGTGGAAACACAGAAACAGGATTTGTGGCAACACAGAAAACGGATTTGTGGCAACACAGAAACATGGATTTGTGGAACACAGAAACATGGATTTGTGGGAACACAGAAACATGGATTTGTGGCAACACAGAAACACTCCAACATTGGTCTACATGGTACATGGGAATATGAAAACACGAAAATAAATGAACACAAGGATTCAGGTACACAGGGATACAGAAACTTGGGAATACAGGAACACAAGGATATGGATACATGCTTGTACAGAAATGCAGGATACCGGGATACGAGAACATAGGAACAGGGTAATATAAAAATATGGGCACACAGGAACACAGGAATACAGGGATAGGGGAACGTGGGAATATATGGGACATGGGACACGGAAACGTTCGAAACGGAAATACAGGGACACAAAAACACGGGGACATAGAAACATGAGAATACAGGAACACAGGATACGGGGACACAGGAACATGAGAATACAGGAACGTGGGAAACGGGAACAGGGGGACACAGAAACACGGGGACACAAGAACATGAGAGTACAGGAACACAGGATACGGGAACTAGGGAACACGGGACATAGAAATACGGGGAGACAGGAACATGCGAATACAGGAACACAGGATACGGGGACACGGGAACACAGGAACATGAGAATACAGGAACGTGGGAAACGGGAACATGGGGAAACAGGAACACGGGGACATATGAACATGAGAGTACAGGAACACATGATACGAGAACACGGGGACACAGGAACACGGGGACACAGGAACATGGGGACATAAGAACATGAGAGTACAGGAACACAGGATGCGGGGACACAGGAACACGGGGACACAGGAACATGGGGACATAAGAACATGAGAGTACAGGAACACAGGATACGGGAACACGGGGACACAGGAACACGGGGACACAGGAACATGGGGACATAAGAACATGAGAGTACAGGAACACAGGATACGGGGACACAGGAACGCGGGGACACAGGAACACAGTGACACAGGAACACAGGGACACAGTAACACGGGGACACAGGAACAAAAGAACACCGGAATTCAAGGACTAAGCAATACATGATCGTTGGTGACCCTGCAAACAGCAACACATGCACACTAAGACAAATAGATAGGATACGATTGAGCACAGAAACACTTGGACAGGTGAACACATGGAACTTTAAATACATGAAGAGGTGAACACGAAGATCTATGAACACATGGTGAGGTAAATGCAAAGATGTATAAGCACATGGAAAGGTAAATACATGGATCATTTTATACATAGAGAGGTAAAAACGTTGAAAGACTTAAACTTTAATTTAAACAATGTTACTAAAGATATGACTCTAAATAATAAAACAAATGACAATGATGTACGTGCATTAGGAAAAAATACTGTCGTTCTTTAAAAAAAAATCTTCATGTTTCTACATACCACCATTGTCATTAGATGCAGTATTCAATAGTTAAATACGCTTAAAACGGTCGGGGACTAAGGATTTGGTTGGAACTGATAGCAAGATACTAAAGTCGCGTAATTGGCTATAGCTGATACACTTACGTTCATAATTTTTGTATTGATAAAAGTAATTTCCCTTAAAATGTTTACAAGCGAAAGTCATACCGTTATATAAAAAGGCGATCTGCCCATCCCTCAAACTATAGATTTAATCAACATTATCCTTTTCGTCGAAACCACTCTAAAAACATTGTCAAAAAATAGCTAATTTTCATCAAAATATTACAATCGCAGTCATGAAAATAAATCAGGTTTTCGAAAAATCACTCTGTCACACCTATCGATAGATGTCTTACAAATATTAGCAATAATAACCTACTGGAATTCTTTTGTAGATTTTGCAAAGGTATTTGACGTCCGTCAACCATTCCCTTCTATTTACAACACCACAATTTAACAAAGTATCGAATGAAGCCTTAAAATTTATTATATCTTTTTTCACAGATTAACAACAGCTTGTTGAAATCAATTTCAAAAGGTCAATTAAAACTTCGTGTTCCTCAAAGTTCACTACTAGGGCCCCCGTTCTTTTCTATTTATATAAATGATTTACCATTATATCTACAGTGTTGTGAAATATTTGCTGATGATGCCTCATTACAATCTCATAGTAATAATCCTAGTGACTTGGTAAGTGACCAGCAGACAAACATTAACGGGCTATTATATGGGTAAAAATGAAAGACATCCCGGCAGTACAAGGGGACTGGAAGGACAAGATAGGAGAAGAGACTTACAAAAACTGGAAATGACATGCGGGAAATTTTGCAGCAACGAGACGAATGA
>CM031595.1:183667266-183687266 GCA_018398815.1 Conus ventricosus
TCATCATTACCTCTCTAATGGGGCAGTACATACAGTCTACACAAAGCCAGGTCATCATTACCTCTCTAATGGAGCAGTGCAAATCCAGGTCATCATTACCTCTCTAATGGGGCAGTACAGTGTACACAAAGCCAGGTTATCATTACCTCTGTAATGGAGCAGTACAGTGTACACAAAGCCAGGTCATCGTTACCTCTCTAATGGAGCAGTACAGTGTACACAAAGCCAGGTCATCATTACCTCTCTAATGGAGCAGTACAGTGTACACAAAGCCTGGTCATCATTACCTCTCTAATGGAGCAGTACAGTGTACACAAAGCCAGGACATCATTACCTCTCTAATGGAGCAGTACAGTGTACACAAAGCTAGGTCATCATTACTCTCTAATGGAGCAGTACATACAGTGTATACAAAGCAAGGTCATCATTACCTCTCTAATGGAGCAGTACATACAGTGTATACAAAGCCAGATCATCATTACCTCACTAATGGAGCAGTACATACAGTGTATACAAAGCCAGGTCATCATTACCTCTCTAATGGAGCAGTACATACAGTGTACACAAGCCAGGTCATCATTACCTCTCTAATGGGGCAGTGCATACAGTGTACACAAAGCCAGGTCATCATTACCTCTCTAATGGAGCAGTACATACAGTGTACACAAAGCCAGGTCATCATTAATCTAATGGAGCAGTACATACAGTGTACACAAAGCCAGGTCATCATTACCTCTCTAATGGGGCAGTGCAAAGCCAGGTCATCATTACCTCTCTAATGGGGCAGTGCAAAGCCAGGTCATCATTACCTCTCTAATGGGGCAGTATACAGTGTACACAAAGCCAGGTCATCATTACCTCTCTAATGGGGCAGTGCAAAGCCAGGTCATCATTACCTCTCTAATGGGGCAGTGCAAAGCCAGGTCATCATTACCTCTCTAATGGGGCAGTACATACACTGTACACAAAGCCAGGTCATCATTACCTCTCTAATGGGGCAGTGCAAAGCCAGGTCATCATTACCTCTCTAATGGGGCAGTGCAAAGCCAGGTCATCATTACCTCTCTAATGGGGCAGTGCAAAGCCAGGTCATCGTTACCTCTGTAATGGAGCAGTACATACAGTGTACACAAAGCCAGGTCATCATTACCTCTGTAATGGAGCAGTACATACAGTGTACACAAAGCCAGGTCATCATTACCTCTCTAATGGAGCAGTACATACAGTGTACACAAAGCCAGGTCATCGTTACCTCTCTAATGGAGCAGTACAGTTTACACAAAGCCAGGTCATCGTTACCTCTCTAATGGAGCACTACAGTGTACACAAAGCCAGGTCATCGTTACCTCTGTAATGGAGCAGTACATACAGTGTACACAAAGCCAGGTGATCGTTACCTCTGTAATGGAGCAGTACAGTGCACACATAATCAGGTCATCGTTACCTCTCTAATGGAGCAGTACAGTGTTCACAAAATCAGGTCATCGTTACCTCTGTAATGGAGCAGCACAGTGTTCACAAAGCCAGTTCATCGTTAGCTCATGGATCAAAGCATCCAGATGGGACTTCACGTGAACTCCAGACTTAAGTTCATTTTTTTTGACATTTTTTCTTTTTCTTCTTCTTTTTCTTCTTTTCTTCTTCTTTTTTCTTTTTTTCTTCTTCTTTTTTCCCTTCTATTTCTTCTTTATTTCCCCCCCTTTCCCCCTTGAAACATCGTTGCAAAAAGGGTTTAAAATTTGTCCGTTTTCAAAACCCCCCAAAAATTATTAAAGTTTTTTTTTCCCATCTTGATCCAGCTCCTGTTGTTTTTGGAATAAAAACGAAAAGGGAGGAGAGCTAAAACCCCAAAGGACAGGGGGTGCTGAAAAGAGGGGTGCGGATTTAGCAGCTGTGATGGGCCATTTTTATAAAAATTTTTAAACCTTTGTTAATCAAAAACTCGCTTTGCGTGCGTGCGGGGCGGGGCGTGTGTGTTGTGTTTGTGTGGGGTTGTTTTGTGGGGTGTGTGTGTGTGTTTTGTGTGTGTGGGTGGGTGTGTGTGTGTGGGTGTGTGTGTGTGTGTGTGTGTGTGGTGTGTGGTGGGGTTTTGCGGGCGCGCGTTGGTGTGGGGGACACTTAAACCGTTATTTTAAGGGTAGGGGAGGGGAGGGTGGGTGAGGGGGGGGGGGCGGGGGGGGTGAAAAAACGTAAAACCACCAAAAAAAAAAATTTTCCTTTTTGCTAAAAGGGGAAGTAAAACAATGCGGAAAAAATCCCGCTTCCACCTTCCTCTTGCTCCCCCTTCCTTTTTTAACATTTACACCTCTCCCCAAACCCCCCCACCCCACTATCGCCTCCTCACTCGCTTCATTTAAAGCAAGATCTCGACCCTCTGACAAGAGGAGGTTTATCGTTGCCAGTTTGGGTCAACATCGTGACTTTTAATTTTTTCCCTGCGCGCTTTGTGGTTGTTGTGTGTGTGTGTGTGTGTTTTGGTGTGGTTGTGTGTGTGTGAGGGGTGTGTTTGTGTGTGTGTGTGTGGTGGGGGGTGTCCCTTGTTTTGTGGTGTGTGGCGCGCCGCGCGGGGAGCGTTGGGGAGGAGGAGAGAGAGAGAGGGAGAGGGGGGAGAGAGAGAAGGAGATGGGGAGAGAGGGGAGAGGAGAAAAGAGAGGGCATGCAAATTTTCCCAAAATGGCTTTTTTTCCCTTTTATTAGGATGTTTGGGCATAACAAAGCTGGTGGGGGCATTAAATTTTGGGCCCCACGTTTCTTTCGGCAAAAACCCAGTTGGAAAAGTCAATAAAGAAAACAGCAAAAAATTTAAAGGGGTGGGGAAATAAAGAGCTTTCTTCTTTCGACAATTTCTTATCATTATGGGTTTAAAAAAAAATGCATTTTTTAAACTTTACACGATGGTAAAAAAATCCCAAAGTAGGTGCTTTAAGGGGAAAATTAAAACTTTTTTTGTTAAGTAGGCGACTTGCCTGAAAAAAGAAAATAAAAACTAACCCAAAATTTTTTTGATAAAATTTTTTTATGTCTCTGGAATAAAATTTCATTTTTGATGAAAAAATGGACGGTGGCCGTTGGGTCCTGGCGGAGAAGAAAGTGATAATCAATTTCCCGGCCATTTTAAAACTGCGGGCTGTTAATAATGGGAAGTAGGGGCTTTGGGAGAGCTGAGGGGAAAGGAGAGAGTTGTTAATAATAAAGGTTTTTAGGGCGGGGGGGGAGGGGAGAGGAAAAGGGAGGATTTTAAAATAAGGGAGGAAGTGGGGATGGGAGAGGGAAGGGGGGAAAAGGGAAAAGAGAGATGTTAATAATGGGGGAATTAGGGATGGGGAGAGAGGGGGGAAAGGAGGGGAGATGTTAAAAATGAGAAAAGTGGGGCATGAGGAGAGAGGGGAGGAAAAAGGGGGAGGGGTTTTTAAATTTTGAGGAAGTAGGCCATGGGGAGAGAGAGGAAAGGGAGAGTTTTTTTTAAAAATTTGGGAAAGTAGAGCATGGGGAGAGTGAAAAAAAGGGAAAGAGGGTTGTTTAAAAAATGGGAAGTAGGCCATGGGGAGGAGAGGAAATGGGGGGTTGTTAATAATAAAAGGTAGTGGGGCCCATAGGGGGAGAGAAAAGGAAGGGGGAGAGATGTTAATAATGGGGAAAAGTGGGGGCCGGGGAAGGGGGAAAATAAAGGGAGAGGATATGATAAAATGAGGAAGTAGGGAAAAGGGGAGAGGGGGGAAAGGAGAGAGGAGATGTTAATAATGAGGAATTTGGGTGGGGGGGAGGAGGGAAGGGCAGAGAGTGTTAATAATGGGGGAAAAAAGTTAGGGCACGGGCGGGGGGGAAGGAAAAGGGAGAGAGTTAAAAATTGGGGGAAGTAGGGCATGGGGGAGGAGGGGGAAAGGGGGGAAAGGAGAGGGAGATGTTAAAAATGAAAAATTTGGGCAGGGGGAGAGAGGGGGAAAGGAAAGGATATATTAATAATGGGAAGTAGGGCACGGGGAGAGAGGGGAAAAAGGGAGGGGGAAAAGATTTTAAAAATTTGGGGAAGTGGGATGGGGAAAAAGGGAAAGTAGTGAGATGGTAATAATGAGGAAGTAGGGCAGGGGGAGAGGGGGAAAAGGAGAGAGTTTGTTAAAAATTGGGGGAAAGTGGGGGCTTGGGGAGAGAGGGGAAAAGGGGAAAAAGAGATTTTTAATAATGAGGAAGTGGGGAAATGGGGGGAGAGGGGGAAAGGGGGAGGGGATTTTTTAATAATGGGGAAATTTTGGGCATGGGGAAAGGAGGGGGAAAGGAGAGAGGATATTTTTAAAAATTGAGGAAATTTAGGGCATGGGGGAGAGAGGAAAGGAGGGGAGATGTTAATATTGAGGAAGTGGGGCCCAGGGGGGGGAGAGAGGAAAGGAAGAGAGATTTTTAAAATATTGGGGAAGTAAGGCACGGTGAGGGGAAGGAAAAAGGAGAGAGTTGTTAATAATGAGGAAGTGGGGGCATGGCGAGAGAGGGGAAGGAGGAGGATATGTTAATAATGGGAAGTGGGGAGGGGGGGAGGGAGGGGAAAAGGAAAGAGAGATGTTAATAATGGGGGAAGTAGGCCAGGGGGAGAAAGGGGAAAAGGAGAGGGATATGTTTTTAATGGGGAAAAAGTAGGCCAGGGGGGAGGGGAGAAAAGGAGAGAGATTTTTGTAATGGGGAAATTTTGGGGCCAATGGGGGGAGGGGGGAAAGGAGGGGAGGGAGATTTTTTTTTAAATGAGGAAGTAGGGCAGGGGCGAGAGGGGGAAAGGGAAAGGATTTTGTTAATAATGGGGGAAGTGGGCCCATGGGGAGGAGGGGAAAAGGGGAGGGGGAAGATTTTAAATAATGGGGAAAGTAGGCCATGGGGGGAGAGAGGAAAGGAGAAGAGAGGGAGATGTTAAAAAATGGGGAAGTACCCATGGGGAGAGAGGGGAAAAGGAGAGGGGGATATTTTAAATTAATGAGGAAGTAGGCCATGGGGTGAGAGAGGGAAAGGGGGAGAGGATTTTTTAAATTAATGAGGTTTTTGGAACCATTGGGAGAGAGGGGGGAAAGGGGAGAGAGGATATGTTAATAATGGGAAGTAGGCCATGGGGGGAAAAGAGGGGAAAAGGGGAGAGAGGTTGTTTAAAAATGAGGAATTTGGGAAATGGGGAGGAGAAAAAGGAAAGGAAGAGATGTTAAAAATTGGGGACGTAGGCCATGGGGGAGAAAAAGGAAAAGGGGAAAAAGAGAGGGATATGTTAATAATGAAAAAAGTGGGGCATGGGGGGGGAAAAGGAGAGGAAAGGAGAGAAAATGTTAATAATGGGGAAAAGTGGGGGATGGTGGGAGAGAGGAAAGGAGAGGATGTTTAATGGGGGAAGGGTAGGGTGGAAAAAAGAGAGGGAAAGGGGGTTTGTTAATAATGAGGTTTTTGGGCTTGGTGAGTGAGAGGAAAGGAGGGAGATTTTAAATTAATGGGGGGGGGTGGGGCATGGGGAGAAAAGGGAAAAAGGAGAGAGATTTTTAAATAATGGGGGAAGAAGGGCATGGGGGGAGGGAGGAACGGAGAGAGGAGATGTTATTTAATTTAGGAAGTAGGGCATGGGGAGGAAGGGGAAAAGGGGTGGAGAGATGAAATTTAATGAGGAAGGGGGGGAGGGGGAAGGAGAGAGAAAAGGAGAGGGGATGTTAAAAATTTGAGAAAGTTGGGACGGGCCAGAGAGAGGAAAGGGAAAAGAGATGTTAAAATTTGGGAATTTAGGGTTTGGGGGGAGAGAGGGGGAAAGGGAGAGAGGGATGTTAAAAATGAGGAAGTGGCCAGGGGGGAGAGAGGGGGAAAGGAGAGAGGGGAGATGTTTTTTAATGGGGAAAAGGTGGGACAGGGGGGAGAGAGAGGAAGGAGAGAGGATGTTAATAATGAGGAAAGTAGGGCTTCGGGGAGAGAGAGGAAAGGGGAGAGATGAGATGTTAATAATGAGGAAGTAAGGCTTTGGGGAAAAGGGGAGAGGGGAGAAAGGAGTTTAGGAGATTTTAAAATAATGAGGAAGAAAAGGCACGGGGGAGGGGAGGAAAAAAAAGAGAGGAGGTTAAAAATGAGGAAGTGGGGCCCATGGGGAGAAAGGGGGAAAGTAGGGGAGAGGGTTAATAATGGGGGAAAGTAGGGCAGGGGGAGAGAGGGGAAAAAGGGGGAAAAGGGAGAAAAAGGAAAATAATGAGGAAGTAGGGCGGGGGAGGAGGGGAAAAGGAGAAAAGGAGATGTTAATAATGGGGAAAGGTGGGGCCCACGGGGGAGAGGGGGAAAGGAAAAGGGGGGAGAGATTTTTAATAATGGGAAGTAGGGCATGGGGGAAAAGAGGGGAAAAGGGAGAGGGAGGGTTAATAAAGGGGAAAGGGAGGGCATGGGGAGAGGGGGAAAAGGGGAAGAGAAAAAATGAAAAATTTTGGGAAGTGGGCTTTGGGGGGGAAGAGGGGGGAGGGGGGAAAAGGGAGGAGGAGTTTGTTTAAAAAAGGGGAAAAAGTGGGGGAGGGGGGAAAGGAGAGAGGAAAGGAGAGGGAGCCGTTAATAATGAAGAAGTGGGCCCATGGGGAGAGGGGAAAAAAGGGGGAGAGTTTTAATAATGAGGAAGTAGGGTTTGAGGAGAGAGAGAGAGGAAAGGAGAGAGGATATGTTAATAATGAGGAAGTATGGCGGGGGAGAGAGGGGGAAAGGGAGAGAGTTAATAATGAGGAAGAAAGGAAATGGGGGAGAGAAAAAAGGGGGAGAGGGGTTAAAAAATTGAGGAAGTAGGGCATGGGGGGGGAAGAGGGGAAAAGGGAGAGAGATGTTAATAATGAGGAATTTAGGGCTTGGGGAGGAGAGGGAAAGGAGAGAAAAGTTAATAATGGGAATTTTGGGGCACGGGGAGAGAGGGGAAAAAAGGAGAGGTTGTTAATAATGGGTTTTGGGGGCATGGGGGGGGAGAGAGAGGAAAGGAGAAAAGGGAGATTTTAATAAAGAGGATGTAGGGCATGGGGGGGGAGAGGGGAAAAGGGAGAGAGGGATTTTAAAATAGTAAAGGAAGTAGGCCAGGGGAGAGAGAGGAAAGGAGAGAGGTTTTTAATAAGAGGAAGTAGGCAGGGGGGAGAGAGGGGAAAAGGGGAGAGGATGTTAAAAAAATGGGAAGTAGGGCATGGGGGGAGGGGAAAAGGGAAAAGAGGTTTAATAATGAGGAAGTAGGCCTGGGGAGAGAGGGGAAAGGGAAAAGATGTTAAAAATGGGGAAAGGGTAGGGAAACCGGGCCCAGAGGAGGAAATTTGTGAGAGTGTTTTTTAATGGGGAAATTTTGAGCATGGGGAAAAGAGGGGAAAAAGGAGGAGGATATTTTAAATTTAAATTGGGGAAAAGTAGGGCAGGGGGGAAGAGAGAAGAAAGGGAGAAAAGATTTTAAATAATGAGGGGGTGGGCAGGGGGGAAAAGAGGGGAAAAAAGGAGAGAGATTTTAATAATGAGGAGTAGGGCATGGGGGAGAGGAAAAAGAAAAGGGGATGTTAATAAGGGAATTTGGGCTGGGGAGAGAGGGGGAAAGGAGAGAGTTGTTTTTTAAGAGGAATTTGGGTTTATGGGGAGAGCCGGGGAAAGGAGACAGGAGATGTTAAAAATTGGGGAAGTAGGGCATGGGGAGAGAGAGGGAAAGGGAAAAGGAGAGGGGGAGTGTTTTTAATGGGGAAAGTAGGGCAGGGGGGAAGGAGGGGAAAGGAGAGAGGGATTTTTAAATTAATAGGGAAAGTAGGGAATGGGGAGAGAGAGGAAAGGAGAGGTTTTTATATAATGGGAATTTATGGCTTGGGGGGGGGGAAAAAGGAGAGAGATATTAATAATGGGGAAAGTGGGGCCCTGGGGAGAGGGGGAAAAGGTGAGAGATGTTAAAAATGGGGAAAGTGGGCATGGGGGAGGGGAAGGAAAGGGGAAAGGGGGAAAATGTAAATTTAATGATGAATTTTAGGGCAGGGGGGGGGGGGGGCGGGGGGGGGGGGAAGGAAAAGGGGAAAATGTTAATAATGAGGATTTGGGGGCATGGCGAGAGGAGGAAAGGGGGAGAGGAGATGTTAATAATGAGGAATTTGGGCATGGGGAGAGAGGGAAAAGAAGAGAGTTTTTAAATTAATGGGGAAATTAGGTTTTGGGGGGGAGAGGGGGAAAAGGAGAAAAGGATTTTTAATAAGGAGGAATTTGGGAATGGGGAGAGAGGGAAAAAGGAGAGAGGAGATGTTAATAATGGGGAAGTGGGGCTTGGGGGGGAGAGGAGACGGAGAGAGTTTTTAAAAATTTGGGGGAAGTAGGGCACGGGGAGAGAGAGGAAAGGAGAGAGGGAATATTTTAAAATAATGGGGGGGAAGTAGGGAAAGGGGGGAGAGTGAGGAAAGGGAGAGATGTTAAAATGGGAAGGAATTTAAGGGCACGGGGGAGAGAGAGGAAAGGGAAAAAGGAGAGGGTTTATGTTAAAAAATGAGGAAGTAGGGGGGGGGAGGGAGAGAGAGGAAAGGGGGGAGAGATGTTAATAAAGGGGGAAAGTAGGGCAGGGGGGAAAGAGGGGAGGAAAGGAGGGGGTTTTAAATAATGGGGGAAGTGGGCAGGGGGAGAGAAAAAAAAGGGAAAGAGGGGATGTTAAAAATGGGGGAAAAGTGGGGCTTGAGGAGGGGGAGGGAAAGGAGAGAGATGTTAATAATGGGAAGTAGGGCTTGGGGAGGGGAAAGGGGGAGAGTTTTTAAATTTTAATGGGGGAATTTTGGGCCCATGGGGGGAGGGGGGAAAAGGAGAGAGATGTTAAAAATGAGGAAGTAGGGCATGCGGAGAGAGGAAAGGAGAGAGATGTTAAAAATTGAGGAATTGGGGCCCGGGGGGGGGGGGGGGGGGGGGGGGAGAGGAAAAGAAGGGGTTTTTAAATAATTGGGGAGGGGGGCATGGGGGGAGGAAAAAAAGGGAGAGTGGTTAAAAATGGGGAAAGCGGGGGGGGATGGGGAGAGAGAGGAAAGGAGAGAAAATTTTAAATAATGGGGAAAGTAGGGCGGGGGGGAGAGAGGGGGAAAGGAGAGGGAGATTTTTAATAATGAGGTTTGGGGGGGGCCCTGGGGAGAGGGGGAAAAGGAAAGAGAGTAGATGTTAATAATGGGGGAAGTAGGGCAGGGGGGAAAAAGGGAAAGTAGAGAGAGGGAAATTAATGGGAAATAGGGAAAGGGGGAAAGGGGAGAGGGGGAAAAAGGAAGAGATGAAATTTAATGGGGGAAAGTGGGGCATGGGGGGAGAGAGGAAAAGGGAGAGGAGATGTTAATAATGAGGAATTTAGGGCAGGGGGAGGTGAAAAAAGGGAGGGGATTTTAAATTTATGATGAAGTGGGGCATGGGGAGAGAGGGGGGAAAGGAGGGGGGGAGATGTTAAAAAAGAGGAAAAGTAGGGCATGGGGGAGAGAGGAAAGGAGGGGGAGACGAAAATTAAGAAAAAAGTTAGGCCAGGGGGGAGGAGAGGAAAGGGGGGAAAAATTGTTAATAATGAGGAAGTGGGGTATGGGAGGGGAGAGAGGAAAGGGAGAGGATTTGTTAATAATGAGGAAGTATGGCATGGGGAGAGAGAGGAAAGGAGAGAGATGTTAATTTGAGGTTTTTGGCCAGGGGGGAGGGAGGAAAGGAGAGAGATTTTTTAATAATGGGGAAAGTAGGGCACGGCAGAGGGGGGAAAAATGGGAGGATGTTATAATGGGATTTTGGGGAGGGGGGAAGGAGAGGAAAGGAGGAGGATCGTTAATAATGGGAAATTTGGGATGGGGAGAGGAGGAAAGGAGAGAAAAATTTTAAATTAATGGGGAAGTGGGGCCCTTGGGGGAAAAGGAGAGGAAAGGAGGGAGATGTTAATAAGGGGGGTTTTTGGGGCCCATGGGGAAAAGAGAAGGAAAAGAGAGGTTTTTTAAAAATGGGAAAGTGGGGCATGGGGGGGGAAAGGAGGGGGAAAGGAGAGGGGTGTTTTTTAATGGGGAAGTAGGGCATTGGGGGGAGGGGAGAGGAAAGGAGAGGGGATTTGTTAAAAAAGGGAGGAAGAAGGGCAGGGGGAGTGAGAGGAAGGAGGGGGGATGTTAATAAGGGGAAAAGTGGGCACGGGTGGAGGGAAGAGGGAAAGGGAGAGAGGGATGTTAATAATGGGAAGGGGAATGGGGAGAGGGGGGGAAAGGAGAGAGGGGGGTTAAAAATGGGGAAAGTAGGGCTTGGGGAGAGAGGGGGGAAAGGGGGGTGGGGGAGATTTTTAAAATTAATGGGAAAAATTTTTGGCATGGGGAGAGGGGAAAAAGGAGGAGGTATTAATTTTTAGGAAAGTAGGGAAAGGGGGGAGAGAGAAATGGGGAGAGTTTGTTAATAATGGGGGAAATTTTGGGAAGGGGGCGAGGGGAAAAAGGAGGAGATGTTAAAAATGAGGAAAAAGGGAGGGGGGAGGGGGAGGGAAAAGGAGAGTGATGTTAAAAATTGGGGAAAATTTGGGGGCATGGGGAGAGGGGAAAAAGGGGAAAAGGGGGGAAAATTTTTAATAAGGAGGTTAAGTGGGAAACGGGGGGGGGGGGGGGGGGAGGAAAGGAGGGGAGTGTTAATAATGAGGAAGTAGGGCATGGCGGGAGAGGGGAAAAGGGAAAGAGAGCAGATTTTTAATAATGAGGAAGTGGGGGCCGGGGGAGAGAGGGAAAAAAGAGAGTGTTAAAAATTGAGGAAGTGGGCCCTGGGGAGGGGGGAGAGGAAAGGAGAGGGAGATGTTAATAAGGGAGGAAGTAGGGCATGGGGAAGAGAGAAAGGAGAGAGATTTTTTAATGAGGAAGTGGGCACGGGGAGAGAGGGGAAAGGAAAAAGGAGGATTTGTTAATAATGGGAAGTAGGGCAGGGAAAGAGAGTGAGGAAAGGAGAGAGATGTTAATAATGGGGAAAGCGGGGCCCGGGGGAAAGAGAGGGAAAGGAGGAGGATCTGTTAATAATGAGGAATTTAGGGCAGGGAGAGAGAGGAAAGGAGAGAGATTTTTTTTTAATGGGGAAAAGTAGGGATGGGGGGAGAGAAGGAAAGGAGAGAGGGGGTTAAAATAATGAGGAAGTGGGGCCGGGGGGGAAAAAGAGGGGAAAAGGGGAGGTTTGTTAATAATGGGAAGTAGGGCTGGGGAGAGGGGAAAAAGGTGAGAGATGTTAATAATAAAGGGTAGGGCTGGGGAGAGGGGGAAAGGAGAGTGATTTTAAATTTAATGGGAATTTAGGGCATGGGTAGAGAGGAAAGGAGAGAAAATTTTAAATAATGGGAAAGTAGGGCCGGGGGGGGGGGGGGGGGGGGGGGGAGAGGAAGAAGAGGAGATGTTTTTAATGGGTTTTAGGGGGGCCCATGGGGAGAGAGAGGAAAGGAGGAGATGCTAAAAAATGGGGAAAATTTGGGGCATGGGGGGGAGAGAGGAAAGGAGAAAAGATGTTAAAAAATTGAGGAAGTAGGGTGGGGAGAGGGGAAAGGGGGGAGAGGGGGATGTTAAAAATTGAGGGTAGGGATGGGGGAAAAGGGGAAAAGGAAAGGAGATTTTAAAATAATGGGGAAAAGTGGGGGGGAGGGGGGGAGAGGAAAAAAGGAAGAGGAATTTTAATAATGGGGAAAGTGGGCCCATGGGGAGAGAGAGGAAAGAAAAAGAGATTTTAATAATAAAGGAAAAAGGGCCCAGGGGGGAAAAGGGGAGGAAAGGAGAGAGATTTTAAAAAAGGGGGAAGTGGGGATGGGGAGAGAGAGGAAAGGGGGAGAGGAGTTTTAAAATTAATGAGGAAGTGGGGCCTTGGGGAAAAAGAGAAAAACGGGGGAGAAAAGGTTTAAAATTTAATGAGGAAGTAGGGCACGGGGAAAAGGAAAAGGGAAGAGAGGATATTTTAAATAAGAGGTAAGTAGGGAGGGGTGGGGTTGAGGAAAGGGGGAGAGATTTTAATAATGGGGAAAGTAGGGCACGGGGAGGGGGAGAGGAAAGGAGAGGGGGAAAATTTAGGTTAATAATGGGGAAAGGGGGGGCCCTTTGGGGAGGGGAGGGAAAGGGAGAGATTTTTAATAATGAGGTAAGTAGGGCATGGGGAGAGGGGAGGGAAAGGAAGAGATTTTTTTTAAATTGTGGGAGTAGGGCTTGGGGGAAAAGAGAGAGGAAAGGAGAGGTTTTTTTAAAATGGGGAAAGGGTAGGGAATGGGGGGAGGGGAAAGGGAGAGATGTTAATAATGAGGAAATAGGGCACGGGGAGAGAAAAAGGAAAGGAGAGAGATGTTAAAAGGGAGGAAGTAGGGAAAAGGGGGAGAGAGAAAGGTGAGAGATTTTTTAATAAGGAGGAATTTTAGGGCATCTGGAGAGAGGAAAGGAGGGATGTTAATAATGAGGAGTAGGGATGCGGTGGGGGGGAAAGGAGAGAGTTTTTAAAATAAGGAGGAAAAATTTGGGCAGGGGGGGGGGGGGGGGAGGGAAAGAAGAGGGGAGATTTTAAATTTATGGGTTTGTGGGGAAATGGGGGAAGAGGGGAGGAAAGGAGAGAGTTTTTAAAAATTGAGGAAGTAGGGCAGGGGGGAGAGAGAGGAAAAAGGAGGAGATGTTAATAATGAGGAAGTGGGGCCCAGGGGGGAGAGAGGGGAAAAAGGAGAGAGGAGTTGAAAATAATGATTTTAAGGGGGGGCGGGGGGAAAGAGGGGAAAAGGGAAAGAGAGTAGATGTTAAAAAATGAGGAATTTGGGGGCTTTGGGGAGAAAGGGAAAAGTAGAAGATGGTTTAAATAATGAGGAAGTAGGGCAGGGGGGAAAGAGAGGAAAAGGAGGAGATGCTAATAATGGGAATTTGGGCATGGGGAGAGAGGGGAAAGGAGGGGGAAGAGGGAAATAATGAGGAAGTAGGGCAGGGCAGAGGAGGAAAGGGAGTTTATGTTAAAAATGAGGAAGTGGGGGCATGGGGAGAGAGAGGGAAGGTGAGGGGAGCTTTTTAAAATAAAAGAAGTAGGCCATGGGGAGAGGGGGGGAAAGGAGAGGGATTTTAAATTTAATGGGGGAAAAGTAGGGAATGAGGAGGAGGAGGGGAAAAGGGAGAGAGGATATGTTAATAATGGGAAGTTTGGCATGGGGGGGGGGGAGGAAAGGGGAGGGGATTTTTAAATAATGGGGGAAATTAAGGCATGGGGAGAGAGAGAAAAGGGGGGAGGGGATGTTAATAATGGGGAATTTGGGAAAGGGGGAAAGAGAGAGGAAAGGGGAGTGTTAAAATTTTGAGGAAAGTGGGGCCAGGGGGAAAGGAGGGGAGGAAAGGAGGAGAGTTTTAAATAATGAGGAAGTAGGGCACGGGGAGAGAGGGGGGAAAGGAGAGGATGTTAATAAAGGAGGAAGTAGGGCATGGGGAGAGAGGGAAAGGGAGAGGAGTGTTAATAAAGGGGAAAGTAGGGCTTGGGGAGGAGAGGGAAAGGGAAAGGAGAGGAGATGTTAAAAATAAAGAAGTAGGCCATGGGGAGAGAGAGGAAAGGAGAGAGTTGTTAATAATAAAGGGAAGTAGGGCATGGGGGGAGGAGGAAAGGGAGGTGTTAATAATGAGGAAGTGGGCATGGGGTTTGAGGGAAAGGAGAGAGATTTTAAATTAATGGGGGGAATTTTAGGGCAGGGGGGGGGGGGGGGGGGGAGAGGAAAAAAAGAGAGAGATTTTTAATTAATGAGGTGGGTGGGCATGGGGAGAGAGAGGAAAGGAGAGAGAGGGTTAATTTAATGGGGGGGAAGGGGTAGGGCATGGGGGGGAGAGAGGAAGGAAAGGGGAGATGTTAAAAATTGAGGAAGTAGGGCATGGGGGAGAGAGGAAAGGAGAGAGGAGTTTTTTAATAATGGGGAAAGGGGGGGCATGGGGGAGGGGGAAAAGGGGAAAGGGGAGGGGATTAGATTTTTAATAATGGGGAAAAGTTGGGCATGGGGAGAAAAAAGGAAAAATTTAGAGGATGGTAAAAATTGAGGAAGTAGGGCAGGGGGGAAAAGGGGAAAAAGGAAAGGAGATCCCTAATAATGGGAAGTAGGGCATGGGGAGAGGGAGGAAAGGAGAGAGGGAGAGGTTAAATAATGGGGAAAGTAGGGACGGGCAAAAGAGTGGAAAAAAAGGAGATATTTTAATTTTGGGGAAAGTTGGGCATGGGGGAGAGAGGAAAGGAGGGGGGAAAGACGTTAATAATAAAGGGAAGTGGGGCCGGGGGAGGGAGGAAGGAGAGAAATGTTAATAATGGGGAAAATTTGGGGTTTATGAGGAGAGAGAGAGGGGAAAAGGGGAGAGAGAGGATATGTTAAAAAATGAGGAATTTATGGATGGGGGAGAGAGGGGAAAAGGGAGAGATGTTAAAAATGAGGAATTTAGGATGGGGGAGAGAGAAAAAAGGAGAGAGATGTTAATAAGGGGAAGTAGGGAGGGGGGAGAGGAGGGGAAAAGGAGAGAGATGTTAATTTTGTGGAAGTGGGGCATGGGGAGAGGGGGGAAAAGGAGAGAGATTTTAAATAATGAGGAATTTAGGGCCGGGGGGAGAGAGGGGAAAAGGAAGGGGATGTTAATAATGGGGAAGTAGGGCATGGGGGAGAGAGAGGAAAGGAGAGGGAGATTTTTAATAAAGGGGGAATTTGGGCCAGGGGGGGAGAGAGAGGGAAAGGAAAGAGAGGAGATTTTTAATAATGAAGAAAGTTAGGCCATGGGGAGGAAAAGGGGAAAAGGAGAGAGATGTTTTTTAATGAGGGTAGGGCATGGGGAGAGAGAGGAAAGGAGAGAGATGTTAAAAATTGGGGAAAGTGGGGCATGGGGGAGAGAGGAAAGGGGAAAAAATAGAGATTTTAATTTTAATGGGGAAAAGTGGGCCCAGGGGGAAAGGAGAGGAAGGGGAGAGAAAAAGGTTATAATGGGGAAAGGTTGGGACGGGCAGAGAGGGGAAAAGGGGGAATTTTAAATTAAATGGGAAGTAGGGCATGGGGAGAAAAGGGGAAAGGAAGGAGAGGGTATGTTTTTTAATGGGGAATTTTGGGCATGGGGGGGGAGAGGGGGGAAAGGAGAGAGATTTTAAATTTAAGGGTAGTAGGGAAATGGCAAAAGGGGGGAAAAGGGAGAGAGATGTTAATAATGAGGAAGTGGGGGCAGGGGGGGAGAGGAGGGGAAAAAGGAGGGGATTTTAAAAATGAGGAAGTAGGGAATGGGGAGAGGGGGGAAAAGGAGAGAGAGGGTTAATAATTTTGGAAAGGAAAGGGGGGGCCAGGGGGGGAGAGGGGAAAAAGGAAGAGGAGTTTGTTAAAAATTGGGGAAAAGTGGGGCAGGGGAGAGAGGGGGAAAGGAGCGAGGAGATGTTAATAATAAAGGAAAGTGGGGCCCGGGGGAGAGAGGGGAAAAAGGAGGAGGATTTGTTAATAATGAGGAAGTAGGGGGGGGGGAAGAGCGGGGGGGAAAGGGAAAGAGAGGAGATGTTAATAATGGGAAGGGTAGGGCATGGGGGGAGAGAGGAAAGGAGAGAGATGTTAAAAAGAGGAAGTATGGCAGGGGGAGAGGGGGAAAGGAGAGAGATTTTTAATAATGGGGAAGTAGGGCACGGGGGGGGGGGGGGGGGGGGGGGGGAGAGGAAAAGGGGAGAGAGATTTTTTAAAAATGAGGAAGTAGGGCAGGGGAGGAGGGGTTTGGAGAAAAGTTTTTTAATAATAGGAAGTGGGGGGCATGGGGAGGAGGAAAAAGGTGAGAGATGTTAAATTTAAGGGGAAAGTAGGGCATGGGGAGAGGGGAAATTTGGAGGGGAGAAGTTAAAATGGGGAAAAGTAGGGCTGGGGAGAGAGGAAAAGGGAGAGAGTTTTTAAATAATGGGAAGTGGGGCAGGGGGGGGGGGGGGGGGGGGGGGGAAGGGGAAAAAAGGAGAGAGAGGTTAATAATGGGAAAGTGGGTTTTCATGGCGGAGAGGGGGAAAGAGAGAGGGGGGTTTAATAATGGGGAAAATTTGGGCATGGGGGGGGAGAGGGGAAAAGAAGAAGAGTGTTAATAATGAGGAAAGTAGGCCCAATGGGGGGAGAGGGAAAAAGGAAAGAGAGGAGATGTTAATAATGGGAATTTAAGGGCGGATGGGGAGAAGAGAGAAACGGAGAAGATGTTAAAAATGAGGAATTTGGGCCCACGGGGAGGGGGAGAGGAAAAGGAGGGGATATTTTAATAATGAGGAAGTGGGGGCACGGGGAGGGGGGTGGGGAAAGGTTTAGAGATGTTAATAATGGGGAAAATTTAGGGCATGGGGGAGAGAGAGGAAAGGAGGGGGGATATGTTAATAATGGGAAGTAGGGCAGGGGGAAAGGGGAAAAGAGAGGGAAAGGGGGGAGATGTTAATAATGAGGAAGTGGGGCCCATGGGGAGAGGGGAAAAGGTGAGAGATGTTAATAATGGGAAGTGGGGGCGGGTTTAAAGGAGAGGAAAGGAGAGGATGTTAATAATGAGGAAGGGGGGCATGGGGAGAGAGAGGAAAGGGGGAGAGAGGGTTAAAAAAAAGGAAATGGGCAGGGGGGGAAGGAGAAGAAAGGGGGAGAAAATGTTATAATGAGGAAGTGGGCATGGGGAGAGAGGAAAGGAGAGAGTGTTAATAAAAAAAGGAAGTAGGGCATGGGGAAGGGGAGGAAAAAGGAGAGAGATTTTTAAAAAATGGGGGGGGAAGTAGGGCAGGGGGGGGGGGGGGGGGGAAGGGGAAAACAAAAAAGAGAGATGTTAATAAGAGGTAGTGGGGAAATGGGAGAGGGGAGAAAAAGGGAAAGGGGGAGAGAGCTAATAATGAGGAATTTGGGCTGGGGGAGAGGGGGAAAGGAGAGAGATGTTTTTAATGGGGAAAGTAGGGCTTTGGGGAAAGGAGAGAGGAAAGGAGAGAGGGTTGTTAAAAATGAGGGGGACGTGGGGCAGGGGGGGAGAAAAGGAAAAGGGGAGAGATTTTTTAATAATGGGGTTGTGGGGTGGGGGGGAGAGAGGGAAAGGAGAGAGGGATTTTTAAATAATGAGGAAGTGGGCATGGGGAGGGAAGAGGAAAGAAGAGAGATTTTAAATTTAATAAAAAAAGGAAGTCATGGGGAGAGAGGGGGAAAGGAGAGAGATTTAAAATAATGGGGGGAAAGTTGGGCATGGGGAGAGAGGGAAAAGGAAAAAGAGGAGATGTTAATAATGGGGAAAATTTTGGGCCCAGGGGGAAAGAGAGGAGAAACGGAGAGGGGGAATTGTTTAATAATGAGGAAATAGGGCCCAGGGGGGAGGGAGAGGGGGAGGAAAAAGGGAGAGAGGATAGGGTTAATAATGAGGAAGTAGGGCCGGGGAGAGTTGAGGGAAAAGGGGATTTTTAATAATTAGGAAGTAGGGCACGGGGGGGTTGAGAGAGGAAAGGAGAGGGGGGTTTGTTAATAATGAGGAAGTAGGGCCGGGGGGAGTGGGGGAAAAGGGAAAGAGAGATTTTAATTTAATGTGGAAGTAGGGCCGGGGGGGGAGGGAGGAAAGGAAAAGAGGATATGTTTTTAATGAGGAAAGTAGGGCATGGGGGAGAGGGGAAAGGGAAGGAGATGTTAATTTAATGAGGAAGTGGGGCCCAATGGGGGAAAAGGGGAGGAAAGGGGGAGAGATTTAATAATGGGGGAAATTTGGGCAGGGGGAGGGGAGGAAAAAAAGGAGAGAGATGTTTTTTAATGGGGAAAATTTGGGAACGGGGGGAGAGAAAAAAAAGGGGGAGAGGGTTAAATTTAATGGGGAAAGTGGGGCCCAGGGGGAGAGAGGAAAGGTGAGAGGGGTTAATAAGGGGGAAGTGGGGCCCATGGGGGGGAGAGGAAAGGGGGAGAGATGTTAATAATGAGGAAGTAGGGCAGGGGGAAGAGGGGAAAAGGAGAGAAAAATTTTAAATAATGAGGAAGTAGGGCACGGGGGGGGGGGAGAGGAAGGGAAGAGAGAGAGGGTTAATTTAATGAGGTAGTGGGAATGGGGAGGAGGGGAAAAGGAGAGAGAGGGTTAATAATGAGGAATTTAGGGCATGGGGGGGAGAGAGGAAAGGAGGAGAGGTTAATAATGGGGAAAGTAGGGCATGGGGGGGGGAGGGGGGGCGAGGGGAAAGGAGAGAGGAGATTTAATAATGAGGAAGTGGGGCTTGGGGGGGGAGAGAGGGAAAGGAGAGAGATGTTAAAAATGGGGGAAGTGGGGAAAGGGGGGAGAGAGAGGAAAGGTAGAGAGGAGAGGAGGGGAAAGAAAGAAAAAAAAATGAGGGGGGAAAGGGGGAAAAGGGGTGGGAGAGGGGGCCAAAAGGGAACGGGTAAAACAGAGGGCCTTAGGGTCCCGGAAGACATAACTATTATGACCATTTTCCCCAAAAAATGAAAAACCGGGGCATGTTTTGCTATCTCTATTTGTGACAGCCCTGTGAACTTTTGGGTTACATATTGTCAGGTGGTTACCGGGGCCCGGGTTCCATTTAACAAGGTCAGCTTTAAATGGGGGTTTGATATATGACAAAACGTGCCCCCAACATTATACTTTGTCAGAATGTAATACACACCTAAACACAAAACGCTTTTCCGGGAGCGGGAAAGAAAATTTTTACTAGGGTCCCGGGGAAAAGCTAAAGCGCGTGGGGCCCGCCCTGGGGCCCTTCCCCTTTGGGGGCTGTTTTCCCGGGTTTTGGGGATGTTGCGGGGTCCAGTCTTTTTTGCCCAGGGGTGTGTCTGGGGGCCCTGGGTGGGGGGGAAAAAGAGCCGGGCGCGGTGTGCACACAGGGGGGGGACGGCCTTTGGTTGCTGTGGCCAGTGTTAAACACCCCCGGGGGGCCCAAAGGGGCGATTTCCCGGGGTTTTTCCCAAACTTTTTTTTCTTTTTCTTTCTTTTCAAAGGGAGGGGGCGGTCTTAGTTGGGAAATTTTTTTTACTCAATGGGTTTCCCTGTGTTCCCCCCCCTCTCTCCCCTCTTCTCTCTCTCTTTTCTCTCTTCTCTCTCTCTCTCTCTCTCTCTCCCTCTCCTCTCTCTTGGGTTGTTGGCCTGTCGTTATGTGTTGTTCTTTCTGTGTGTCTGTTCGTCTGTCTCTCCCCTATCTCACTTTTCTCTCTTTTAGTTTTTTGGGGTTTGCATGTGCTTGGGGTCTTTGCGTGCGTTGCGGGGCGTGTGTGTGTGTGTGTGTGTGTGTGTGCGTGGTGCGTGGCGTGGGGCCCGTGCGTGCGTGGTGGTGTGGGTTGTGTGTGTGTGTGTGTGTGTGGGGTGTGGGGGGTGTGTGTGTGTGTGGGGCGCGCGCGCGCCCCGCCCCCGGGGCACACACGCCCACGGGGTGTCGTGTTTGTTGTGGGGTGTGTGTGAGAGAGAGAGAAAAGAGAGAGAGAGAGAAGGGGAGGGGAGGGGGTGAGAGAGAGGACGAGGAGAAGAAGGGAGGAGAGGGGGAAAAGGGAACGAAAAGGAAGGGGGAGGGGGAAAAGGGGGGGGGGGGGGAGTGAAAAAAAAAAAGGGGTGTGGGGTTGGTGTGTGGGTGTGTGTGGTGGTGGGGGGGGGGGGGGAAGACTTTCGCCCATTTCCCCCAAGGCACATTTTTTTGGGGGAAGGGCCCGGGCGAGTTTTTGTTTTTATTTTTCCATGATTTTGGGAACTTAGTTTGTTTTCATTTTGGAAACTTTGTTCATGTTTTCATTTTTGAATTCTCCTTTGGGGTTTTGAAACTTTTTTCATTTTTGATGGATTTTTTTTGGGTTTTTTCTCCATGCAGTTTGTAATTTTGGTTAAAGGGGGGTTTTTTGAGGGAGATTTTTTTTGGGGATTCAAACCATGATTTTTGTAACTTTGTTCATGTTTGATGAGATTTTGTTTTAATTCTGCCATGTCGTTTGTAACTTTGTTCATGTTTGATGAGATTTTGTTTTAATTCTGCCATGTCGTTTGTAACTTTGTTCATGTTTGATGAGATTTTGTTTGAATTCTGCCATGTAGTTTGTAACTTTGCTCATGTTTCTCAGATATTTACCGATTCAGATAACGCTTTCATCAATTTGT
>CM031595.1:183692266-183699766 GCA_018398815.1 Conus ventricosus
AGTTGTCCAGTCGGAGTAGTTTCGTTGTTTGTTCTTGAACTCTACTGTCTGTGTGCGTGCTTACAACCAGCTGGGGCAGTGAGGAAAGAGCACTGTCTGGGGCAGTGAGGAAGAGCACTGTCTGCTTACAACCAGCTGGGGCGGTGAGGAAAGAGCACTGTCTGCTTACAACCAGCTGGGGGCAGTGAGGAAAGAGCACTGTCTGCTTACAACCAGCTGGCGCAGTGAGGAAAGAGCACTGTCTGGGGCGGTGAGGAAAGAGCACTGTCTGGGGCGGTGAGGAAAGAGCACTGTCTGCTTACAACCAGCTGGGGCAGTGAGGAAAGAGCACTGTCTGCTTACAACCAGCTGGGGCGGTGAGGAAAGAGCACTGTCTGGGGCAGTGAGGAAAGAGCACTGTCTGGGGCAGTGAGGAAAGAGCACTGTCTGCTTACAACCAGTGGGGCAGTGAGGAAAGAGCACTGTCCGCATGCGCCAAGCACGGCAGGAGTACTCCGTGCCGACGAGCAATGTACGTGGGCTTAAGCGTTCAGGCTGTCAGCACATACAGCCAGACGTGGTGCTGAAAGACTTCTGAATGGGTGCCAAAGAAATCAGATCGTGGCATCTTCATGGCACTAGCACTGATGTTAGACTTCAGACGAACACTATGGAGTACAGTTTAGATTTTCCCTGTCTGTCCTGTCTGTGTCTGTCTCTGTGTCTGTCTGTCTGTGTCTATCTGTGTCTGTCTGTCTGCTCTGTCTGTCTGTCTGCTCTCTCTCTCTCTCTCTCTCTCTCTCTCTCTCCTCTCTCTCTCTCTCTCTCTCTCTCTCTCTCTCTCTCTCTCTCTCGTTGCTTAGCGTCAGCCTGTAAGACTCATGATGTACATGTACATATGTTGCACATCTACGACCCCTATGTATTGCTAATACCTCCGTTCCCTAGTAACGGACAGAGAGAGAGAGAGAGAGAGAGAGAGAGAGAGAGAGAGATGAAGAGAGAGAAGAGAGAGAGAGAGAGAAGGAGGAGGGGAGGGAGAGAGAGAGAGAGAGAGAGAGAGAGAAGAGAGAGAGAGAGACAGACAGACAGACAGACAGACAGACAGACAGACAGACACAGTTAGACAGACAGACAGACAGACTGACAGGGAGAGAGGGCACGTTAGTGACTTGTGTCGTAACACAAGGCTGTCGTGTCCATCGTGATGAAGGGTCCTGGAATCACCCCTATCTCTGTTTAACCCACAGTGGCTAAATGTGGCATAAACAGCAAACCTGGGTGACTAAATGTGGCATATATAGCAACCTGGGTGACTAAATGTAGCACATACAGCAAACCTGGGTGGCTAAATATAGCATATACAGCGAACGTGGGTGGCTAAATGTAGCATATACAGCAAACCAACCATGTAGGCGAAAATGAAGACTTCTCTCATCTCATACCCACTGATTCCCAATTGTCTGATAGCGAACAACTGCAGAAGAATTAACTCGTAAAAAAAACCCAGGAAAACTGGGAGTGGTGTTTGAATCTGGATAGTGCCAGAATTGCTTCCATCTAAGGTAGATTTACCTGCTTCTGGTAGGGTGTGCCAGGACAGACAGTATAAATGGAACAAATACAACCAGTATGTATGCATGTGCTGTTATAGGGCATACACGCATGTACAGGCAAAAACCATTCAGTGCAAATACTTGGTACAAAAATCGTCTTAAAGGTGTGTTTTCAGAAACTGTGACATTTTGGTTGAACTGTGGTACGTGAAAGAATCCTACAGAGGTTGTAGCACCATTGTAAACAACATTTCTGCCGACAGCAATCTGAGAAGTGTTGTTTTGTGGTTGTTTATGTCTGTGATCTATGTCTGAAGATGACATAGTTCTTGACCATTCATTGGCCTGTATTGTACAGTGTGTTAAAGCAACATTACTTTGCATTCTTTTGAACATGTTAGTTCGTTCAGAAGTAATGTTGAATCTGTCTTGAATTTGTTCACATCAGTTAGCAGCAGAACTTTCTCTGTGAGCATACACATGCATGAGATTGGACGAGCCAAAGATCCTGTCATCCAAGCTAACTATTGGGGATATATGAGAAAAAAGAAAAAAAAGCCCTGCTTGAACATCCAAGTTAACTGCGGGGGATATCTGAAAAAATAAGAGAAAAGCCCTGCTCGAACATCCAAGTTAACTGTTGGGAATATATGAAAAAAAGAAAAAAAGCCCCGCTTGAACATCCTAACTTAACTGTTGGTATGATGTAAGAAAAAAAAAAACCTGCTTGAACATCCAAGTTAACTGTTGGGATATAAGAAAAAAAAGAGAAAAGCCCTGCTTGAACATCGAAATTAACTGTTGGGGATATATAAAAAAGGAAATAAAACACGCTACACGACACACACCACACACCACACACACACACACACACACACACACACACACACACACACACACACACACACACACACACACACACACACACACACACACAATAAAGCAAGGGCGAGTGAGTCTATGGGTAAGCAAAAATGTGTATCACCTTGACATTACCATTTGAAGGACGAAAAAAGGGGAGCTGCGAGGAGACATGAAGTTTATTCTGTACAGACATGGACCCAGGGGACACATATGATTGGGGAGATTCTGTACAGACATGGACCCAGGGGACACATATGATTGGGGAGATTCTGTACAGACATGGACCCAGGGGACACATATGATTGGGGAATTCTGTACAGACATGGACCCAGGGGACACATATGACTGGGGAGATTCTGTACAGACATGGACCCAGGGGACACATATGATTGGGGAGATTCTGTACAGATATGGACCCAGGGGACACATATGATTGGGGAGATTCTGTACAGACATGGACCCAGGGGACACATATGACTGGGGAGATTCTTACAGACATGGACCCAGGGGACACATATGATTGGGGAGATTCTGTACAGACATGGACCCGGGGGACACATATGATTGGGGAGAGAAAGTTCTATACAGAGGGCTGACCCAGGGGACACATATAACTGGGAAGAGAAATGAAGTTCTATACAGAGGATGGACCCAGGGACACATATGAATGGAAGAAAGGAAGTTTCTATACAGAGAGATGGACCCAGGGACACATATGACTGGGGAGAGAAAGGAAGTTTCTTCTATACAGAGACATGGACCCGGGGGACACATATGACTGGGGAGAGAAAGGAAGTTCTATACAGAGGGATGGACCCGGGGGACACATATGACTGGGGAGAGAAAGGAAGATCTATACAGAGGGCATGGACTCAGGGGACACATGAATGGGGAGAGAAAGGAAGTTCTATACAGAGGGATGGACCCAGGGACACATATGACTGGGGAGAGAAAGGAAGTTCTATACAGAGGGCATGGACTCAGGGACACATGAATGGGGAGAGAAAGGAAGTTCTATACAGAGAGATGGACCCAGGGACACATATGACTGGGGAGAGAAAGGAAGTTCTATACAGAGGGATGGACCCAGGGGACACATATGACTGGGGAGAGAAAGGAAGATCTATACAGAGGGCATGGACTCAGGGGACACATGAATGGGGAGAGAAAGGAAGTTCTATACAGAGGGATGGACCCAGGGACACATATGACTGGGGAGAGAAAGAAGATCTATACAGAGGCATGGACTCAGGGGACACATGAATGGGGAGAGAAAGGAAGTTCTATACAGAGAGATGGACCCAGGGGACACATTAATGGGGAGAGAAAGGAAGATCTATACAGAGGGCATGGACTCAGGGGACACATGAATGGGGAGAGAAAGGAAGTTCTATACAGAGAGATGGACCCAGGGGACACATGAATGGGGAGAGAAAAGGAAGATCTATACAGAGGGCATGGACTCAGGGGACACATGAATGGGGAGAGAAAGGAAGTTCTATACAGAGAGATGGACCCAGGGGACACATGAATGGGGAGAGAAAGGAAGATCTATACAGAGGGACTGACCCAGGGGACACATGAATGGGGAGAGAAAGGAAGATCTATACAGAGGGCATGGACTCAGGGGACACATGAATGGGGAGGAAAGGAAGTTCTATACAGAGGGATGGACCCAGGGGACACATATGACTGGGGAGAGAAAGGAAGTTCTATACAGAGAGATGGACCCAGGGACACATGAATGGGGAGAGAAAGGAAGTTCTATACAGAAGGCTTGGACCCGAGGGACACATATGAGTGGGGAAGGAAAGGAAGTTCTAAACAGAGACATTGACCCAGGGGACATATGATTGGGGAGAGAAAGGGACACACATGCATGGAGAAATGAAGTTCTATACAGAGGGCATGGACCCAGGGGACACATATAAATGGAGAAATGAAGTTCTATACAGAGAGATGGACCCAGGGACACATATGAATGGAGAAATGAAGTTCTATACAGAGAGATGGACCCAGGGGACACATATGAATGGAGAAATGAAGTTCTATACAGAGAGATGGACCCAGGGGACACATATGAATGGAGAAATGAAGCTCTATACAGAGAGATGGACCCAGGGGACACATATGATATGAATGGAGAAAGGAAGTTCTATACAGAGGGCATGGACCCAGGGGACACACATGAATGGAGAAATGAAGTTCATACAGAGGGCATGGACCCAGGGGACACACATGAATGGAGAAATGAAGTTCTATACAGAGCGCATGGACCCCAGGCAATAAGAAACGATAAAATGACACCAGCCAGTGCAGCCTTTGCTGTATCGATCGGCTTCAGACACCAGCCAGTGCAGCCTTTGCTGTATCGATCGGCTTCAGAGCTCATAGGGCAGGTCACTCGACTCCATGATGGACTTAATACACGAGCACAGGTGTTTCTGGATTAACCCCTTCAGGACGGACAGATGGACACAAAGACAAACAAGACTATGGCGCTACGGACACGAAGACAAACAAGACTATGGTGCTACGGACACGAAGACAAAACAAGACTATGGCGCTATGGACACGAAGACAAACAAGATTATGGCGCTATGGACACGAAGACAAACAAGACTATGGCGCTATGGACACGAAGACAAACAAGACTGTGGCGTATGGACACGAAGACAAACAAGACTATGGGCTATGGACACGAAGACAAACAAGACTGTGCGCTATGGACACGAAGACAAACAAGACTGTGGCGCTATGGACACGAAGACAAACAAGACTATGGCGCTATGGACACGAAGACAAACAAGACTATGGCGCTATGGACACGAAGACAAACAAGACTATGGCGCTATGGACACGAAGACAAACAAGACTGCTATGGCGGCTCCCAAATTTTGTTGATGAATGTTTTAGTGCTGTTTACAGGGATGCGTTTGTGTCTTTAAGTGCTGTTCATGAAAACGCATCTTGGCTCTAGATGTTGTTAGTGAGCATGTATGCTGGCCACAGGTGTTCTTCATGAGTGTGTATTTTGATTCCTGTAGTTTGTTGAGTGTGTAGTATGGCTAAGGGAATAACCTAGCATATGCAAATATGAATAATTCAGCATATGTTGCTTTATTCCTTTTTCTATGTAGTTTAGAGAGTCAATCAACCAAGGAGAGTCAATCAACAGAATCAATCAAAGGAGAGTCAATCAACCAAGGAGGTTCCAGCGCCCTGAAGATGGGCCAGCGAGAATCGTCCACCCAGGAGAAGGACTCGACCCCAGGACCGCGGGCCTTGACGCAGAGTGTGTGCAGACCGCCTGGCCCGCCTGGCACCAGTCGCTGGTCCCCGGGCACCTGCCGAGGTCAGGACGGGGGCATCTTCCGGGGGGAGTTCATCCTGCTCCGGTCCTCCCCTCCCGCCAGGGAAGACCAGAGGGAGGAGGGGAGGGCGGGTCCGCCGCACTGATCGTCTGTGTGTGCAGAAGAACCGTGAGTGACGGAGCCAGGGTCACACCAGAGGGGTTTGACGAGGAGGAGAAAGATGATAGAGGGGGTGGTGGTGGGTGGTGTGGTGGTGATGGCGGTGGTAGTCTTCTTCCTCGTTCGCCTCCCGTTAGATGAGCAGCCCGGTGTCCTCGATGAAGGCTGCCGTCCACCGCAGCTCCTCCAGGGTGCCGTACAGCTTGGCTTCCACTGCTGTCGGTGTTGGCCAGTACTTCTTCTGGTGGTAGTGATGATGGTGATGGTGGTGGTGGTATGGTGGTGGTCATACTAATTACACAGTTTTTGCCGTTATTGAGTAATCATAATCATACAAATTATACAGTTTTTCGGCGTTATTGTAATAATCATGATTAACTGATAATACAGTTTTTGCCGTTATTGTAGTAATCATAATTATACTAATAACACAGTTTTTGCCGTATTGTAATAATCATAATTATACTAATAATACAGTTTTTGCCGTTATTGTTATGGTCATTACCGGCTTCCTTATTGTAGTCGTCATCATGTTTCATGTATATAATTATGTTGATGTTGTTGTGTTGTTGTTGTTAATGGTGATGATAATGATGATGATGATGAGATGATGATGATGATGATGATGATGATGATGATGATAATGACGTGATGATGATGATAGACTGATTTGAAAAATCTGCATTCCAGCAGCAACAGCTTTGTTCTCATCTTCGTCGTCGTCATTATTGCCATCATTACCATCTGCTTCTTCTTCTTCCTGCTTCTCATTATTTTGCCATGTATCATTGAGTCAGTTCACGCCAATATGCTTTGATTTGCTGCAGAACTTTAATAGTACTTTCACGTGACGTGTTTTCTCTGATGACGTAGGTACAGAGGATGAAGATGCCTAATTGCTCTGGAAGCTTATGGAAAGTTCTAAAAGCTTCAAAAAATGACTTGAAATTCGACCTGCTGCTACTGGCAAGTTTGCTTTTGGAATGAGTGCTCTATGGAAGCTTCTTCTGATCAATCAGGCTGCAACACGGTTCCACAGACACTGTTCTGTTGTTTGGGACAGCGTGATCTATCAATCTTGTTGTGCGACCGCTGTGACAGTCACCAGAAGATTGAAAGTGTGCATCTTCCGCTTGGGAGTCAAAACTTTCCGCTGTCACAATGAAGTGAACCGGCTGCCGTAATCCACTTCAGTCAGCAGTTCACACCTGCCAATGTAGCTTTACGTTACAGGAGATTGTATCGTGTTACCCCTTCCCCTCTTTCCTGCTTTGTCTTCTTCACGATGAGTGTGGCAGCCAGAGCAATGCCTTCATCCAGCGTGTCGCTGATGTTTGAATCGTGATACAACCCACCTTCCTCCCCATTCTTCCTGTTTTATCGTCTTCATGCTGAGCACAGCAGCCAGAGTAATGTCTTAACCCAGCACGTTGCTGGGTCTTCAAGTTCAAGTCTTGTGGGTCCAGGAATGTCTTAACCCACCACGTTGCTGGGTCTTCAAGTTAGTCTTGTGGGTCCAGGAATGTCTTAATCCACCACGTTGCTGGGTCTTCAGTTCAAGTCTTGTGGGTCCAGGAATGTCTTAATCCAGCACGTTGCTGGGTCTTCAGATCTTGTGGGTCCAGGAA
>CM031595.1:183702266-183716082 GCA_018398815.1 Conus ventricosus
TTTAAATGAGGTAGCAGTTAAAGTAATTAATAATGGACGACACGGAGCTTTACTTTCTCCTGACGCTTTTCAATTGTATATTCTTAATCTCAGTCTGTCAGTTTTCTGTCGTTTTCATCTGTTTGCCTGTTTGTTTTTGTTTGTTTGCCTCCCCATGAGCACAGATATTGCCATCGTCAACAGACAACCGACCACGGGTTTATCACAGATGGCCAATGGCATTAGTGCAAAGTCGG
Organism: Conus ventricosus; assembly: GCA_018398815.1. NCBI lineage: Eukaryota > Metazoa > Mollusca > Gastropoda > Neogastropoda > Conidae > Conus > Conus ventricosus. The sequence continues at coordinate 183,702,503 of CM031595.1, forward strand.
CCATTAATGCTGTCAGTTAGGGACTTATTGGATGGTTTCCTGTTACAGGAAGGTATATTAAGCACCATTAAGTGATTCAGCACCAGAATGGTGTGACGTCATATCGTTACGGGGACAGGCAGATTGGAAGAGTGCAAAAGAAGACCCCATACCTTTAGAGCTACAGTGTTGTAGTCAACAGGGGTCTCTGTCCTTGTAGCACTGATAATGGTCAACCGTTAATCCTGCATCTACTACGCGGGGGGCGGGGGGGGGGGGGGGGGGAGGGAGGGGGGATGGAGGGGGGATGGAGGCTGATTGTTGATTGTCACATTTCTTTGTGCTTTGTTCTCTATCTTAATCATCGTAACCTTCATCATAGTTGTCTGACTTTCTTCATCCATGTTATGCAGATTTCTCCGCCACAAAGCTTCACTGGACGCCCTCAAAAAGCGCCATGCCCCACGTCACGGCCACAGCTCACGTGAGTCATCACTGGGAGACATCAGGGAGGAGGAGGAGGAGGAGGAAGAGGAGAAGGAGGACCTGCAAATACAGGTGTACAAATACAGACTGACGACGTGGAGGTATTTCCGGCCATGTACACCTGCCCCTGTGGAGGTCAGCAAAGTGCAGTGACTGGCCGACAGCTCTTCAACGTCAACACCACGCAGCCACCGCTGTCCACAAGGGGCAGGAGAAGGTCCCTGCAGAGAGGACGCCAGATCCTAAAGTCCAGCAAGATCACCCTGCCGCCCGTCAAGGAGGACCAACAGGAGCGGGGCCAACCCCTAGCGGAGGACTCCAGTTCAGACGAGTCAGGCCTCTCGGATCATGAATGTCAGTCTGAAGCCGAGGACAAGATGACCTATGTCCCGTCCAGCGGGGATGAAAGTCAGAACACCTGTCGACCCTCTTCAACTTCCTCTGACTCGGCCTGTGGAATTCGGACAACCAGTCCTCCCTGAGTTCTGAAGGAGATGGAAAATCCAACAACCAGTCCTCCTGAGTTCTGAAGGAGATGGAAAATCCAACAACCAGTCCTCCCTGAGCTCTGAAGGAGATGGAAAACCAAGCGTTCACGACGGCGTGCAGGAGGAGGAGGGGGAGGAGAGAAACGAGAGGGAGTGGAAGAGGCGCGCCAGGTCAGGCTGCTGTTCCAGTTCTGTGGTGACTGAAGTTGTTGTCCACAATGAAGGCTGTCCCACTCACTCTCCACAGGACAGACGTCTGACCACAGTGTGTCCGCTGAGCCCAGTATGGGTCTGTACTGACAGTCAACATCCACCGCTCTTCATCCTGAGACCAGCATCACAGCTTCAACACAATCTACGATTCAAACCGTCCCACAGACACACGAAAAACCGTGCTCACAATGAGAGTGAACGATGGATTAAAAAAAGTTACTGCGCTGTCCACACGATAGTCAGAAGAAGAGGAATGCTCGGTGCTCACAGCTGTGCCCGTGCATCGAGCATGTCATTTCTTTAGATGCCCAGTCCCTCAGACACGCCGCATGCAGACCTTCCTCTCCCACCAACCATCAGCCAGCTCCCCCACAGTCTCTTCTTCAGCCATCCCACCTCCCACACCATCTGTTTCTTCAGTACAGTTTGTTCACCAGACAACGCAACACTGGATGTCCCAGAGCCGGAACGGTGGTTGACTTCCTGTTCCAGAACAACGATCATCTCACACAATTGGCAGACCTACACCCCACACACAAAATCTGCCATGCTGGGAACTCAGACGAAGCTGCTCCTCCTCCAACACTGTGGCCATAGGTTACAGATTTGTTTATTTACTTTTTTTGGGCGTGGTGTAAGGGTATGCTGGCATCAGTGACGGCTTGGGTGATTGTAGCTGTCCCTGTTACAAAGGATCAGGGTGATTGTGGCTGTTCCTGTTACAAAGGATCAGGGTGATTGTGGCTGCTTCTGTTACAAAGGATCAGGATGATTGTGGCTGTCCTTGTTACAAAGGATCAGGGTGATTGTAGCTGTCCCTGTTACAAAGGATCAGGGTGATTGTGGCTCGGATGCTGAATGAAGGGAGTTGGGAAGAGAAGTAGGAACCCTGGTGAAGCCGATACCAGTGGTAAGATCAAGACTTTTAAAACATTGTTTATCAAGCAGACTCTGTAATGCCCTAACGTTGTCCATGCCAACTGTGTTTCATCGTCTCCACGGTGAGCTGCCTGACAGCAAGAGAGCGATGGAATCCGACTCCTAGTTAAGGAGCTGACATCACTCTTCATCAACCAATGTGTCGTGATGCGTTGTGACCAGCTTGAAGCGTCAGTCTCAACAGAATTCAACGGTCTGCTGTACGGAAGGTCAAAGACTTCAACATCGAACAGATCAATCTGATTCTGGCCAAAACACAGGATCCACAATGGCTTCCATTGGAGTCACTGCACAGAGCTGTACCCACTTCCGGTCAGGCTCACGTTTGACAGATCAGACTGTGACTATTTGCGGTGAGCTAATACAGTTGGTGATTCCAACGGTAGATCAGACTGTGACTGCGGTGAGCTAATACAGTTGGTGATTCCAACGGTAGATCAGACATGTGGACTAGTTTGCGGTGAGCTAATACAATTGGTGATTCAACGTAGATCAGACTGTGACTATTTGTGGTGAGCTAATACAGTTGGTGATTCCAACGGTAGATCAGACTGTGACTATTTGCGGTGAGCTAATACAGTTGGTGATTCCAACGGTAGATAGACTGTGACTGTTTGCAATGAGCTAATACAGTTGGTGATTCCAACGGTAGATCAGACTGTGACTATTTGTAGTGAGCTATACAGTTGGTGATTCCAACGGTAGATCAGACTGCGAATATTTGTGGTGAGCTAATACAGTTGATGATTCCAACGGTAGATCAGACTATGACTGTTTGCGGTGAGCTAATACAGTTGGTGATTCCAACGATAGATCAGACTGTAACTATTAGCAATGAGCTAATACAGTTTGTCATTCAAACGGTAAGCGCTCGTGGTGAGCTGTAACACCGCGTAGATCAGGTTGTAACCAGTTCTGAGCAGACCAAACTGTAAACACTTGCGGTGAGCTGCTACAGTTGGTGAATCAAGCAGTAAGCGCACGTTTGCAGCCACTTCTAGTCAGACCAAACTGTAAACACTTGCGGTGAGCTGCTACAGTTGGTGAATCAAGCAGTAAGCGACGTTTACAGCAAACTTCTAGTCAGACCAAACTGTAAACACTTGCGGTGAGCTGCTACAATTGGTGAATCAAGCAGTAAGCGCACGTTTGCAGCCACTTCTAGTCAGACCAAACTGTAACATGAGAAAATATAACATTACCCACTTCTAGTCAGTTTCACACACGAAAAATCAAACTGTAATGACTTCTAGTCAGTCTGCTTCACATGACAGGTCAGACTGGACATCTGATCAGTTTACTTCACGTGACAGGTCAGACTGGATATCTGATCACTTTACTTCACATAACAGGTCAGACTGGACATGTGATCAAATTACTTCACATGACAGGTCAGACTGGACATCTGATCAGTTTACTTCATTAAACAGGTCAGACTGGACATGTGATCAGTTTACTTCACACGAAGGTCAGACTGGACATCTGATCAGTTTACTTCACATGACAGGTCAGACGGACATCTGTTCAGTTTACTTCACATGACAGGTCAGACTGGACATCTGATCAGTTTACTTCACATGACAGGTCAGACTGGACATCTGATCAGTTTACTTCACATGACAGGTCAGACTGGACATCTGATCAGTTTACTTCACATGACAGGTCAGATCAGTTTACTTCACAAGACATCTCAAGCGTCAAGGTTTTCAAACGTATGAATATTAATATATATAGAATGGATTCTGGCTGTTTCTGTTACAAAGGATCAGGGTGATTGTGGCTGTTCTGTTACAAAGGATCGGTGTTGATTGTGGCTGTTCCTGTTACAAGGATCAGGGTGATTGTGGCTGTTCCTGTTACAAAGGATCAGGGTGATTGTAGCTGTTTCCTGTTACAAAGGATCAGGGTGATTGTGGCTGTTTCTGTTACAAAGGGTCAGAGGTGATTGTGGCTGCCCTCTTACAAAGGACTAGGGTGATTGTGGCTTTTTCTGCAACAAAGGATCAGGGTGATTCTGGCTGTTCCTGTTAAAAAGGAACAGAGTGATTCTAGCTGTCCCTGCTACAAAGGATCAGGGTGGAATGTGGCAGTCCCTGTTACAAAGGATCAGGGTGATTATGGCTGTCCCTGCTACAAAGGATCAGGGTGAATGTGGCTGTCCCTGTTACAAAGGATCAGGGTGATTGTGGCATGCTCTGTTACAAAGAATCAGGGTGATTGTGGATGTCCCTGTTACAAAGGATCAGGGTGATTGTGGCTGCTTTGTTTCAAAGGATCTGGGTGATTGTGGCTGCTCTGTTACAAAGGATCAGGGTGATTGTGGATGTCCCTGTTACAAAGGATCATGGTGATTGTGGCTGCTTTGTTTCAAAGGATCAGGGTGATTGTGGCTGCCCCTGTTACAAAGGATCAGGGTGATTGTGGCTGCCCCTGTTACAAAGGATCAGGGTGATTGTGGCTGTTTCTGTTACAAAGAATCAGGGTGATTGTGGCTTTCCCTGTAACAAAGGATCAGGGTGATTGTGGCTGTCCCTGTTATGAAGGATCAGGATGATTTGGGCTGTCCCTGTTACAAAGGATCAGGGTGAATGTGGCTGTTTCTGTTACAAAGGATCAGGGTGATTGTGGCTGTTGGTGTCACAAAGGATCAGGATGATTGGGGCTGTTCTGTTTACAAAGGTCGGGGTTTAATGTGGCTGCCCTGTTAACAAAGGATCATGATGATTGTGGCTGTCCCTGTTACAAAGGAACAGGGTGTTTGTAGCTCTTTCTTACAAAGGATCGGGGGGTGTTTGTGCTGTTCTTTGTTACAAAGGATCAGGGGGATTTTGGCTGTTCTTTTACAAAAAATCAGGGTGTTTTGTGGCTTTCCTGTACAAAGGATCAGGTGATTGTGGCTGTCCTGTTACGAAGGATCAGGAGTTTTGGGCTGCCCTGTTACAAGGATCAGGGTGGTTGTCTGTTGTCCCTGTTACAAAGGATCATGTGATTGTGGCTGTCCCTGTTACAAGGATCAGGGTGATTGTGGCTCTTTTGTTACAAAGGACCGGGGATTGTCGGCTGTTCTGTTACAAAGGATCAGGGTGATTGTGGCTGTTCGTGTTACAAAGGATCAGGGATTGTGGCTGTCCCTTGTTACAAAGGATCAGGGTGATTGTGGCTGCCCCTGTTACAAAGGATCAGGGTGATTGTGGCTTGCTCTGTTACAAAGGATCAGGGTGATTCTGGCCTGCTTTGTTTCAAAGGTTCAGGATGATTGTGGATGTCCTGTTACAAAGGATCAGGGTGATTGTGGCGCCCTGTTACAAAGGATCAGGGGATTGTGGCTGTTTTGTTACAAAGAACAGGGAGATTGTGGCTGTTTCTGTTACAAAGAATCACGGTGATTGTGGTTTCCCCTGTAACAAAGGATCGGGTGATTGTGGCTGCCCTGCCCCACGAAGGATCAGGATGTTTTGGGTTTGTCCTGTTAAAAAGGATCAGGGTGATTTGTGGCTGTTGGTGTTACAAAGGATCAGGGGGGATTGTGGTTTGTCCTGTATAAAGGTCAGGATGTTTTGGGCTGTCCCTGTTCAAGGATCGGGGGTGTTTTGGGGGTGTCTATGTTACAAAGGATCAGGGTGATTGTCGCTGACCCTGTTACAAAGGATCAGGGTGATTGTCGTGACCCTGTTAAAAAGGATCAGGGTGATTGTGGCTGCCCTGTTTCAAAGGATAGGTGATTTGGCTGTTCCTGTTAAAAAGGGAAATATAGTGATTTGGCTTTCCTGTTAAAAAGGAACAGAGTGATTTTAGCTGTCCCTGTACAAGGATCAGGGTGAATGTGGCTGTCCTGTACAAAGGATCAGGGTTGATTGTGGATGTCCTGTTACAAAGGATCAGGGTGATTGTGGCTGTTTGTTTCAAAGGATCAGGGTGATTGTTGCTGCCCCTGTTACAAAGGATCAGGTGATTGTGGCTGTTGTCTGGTACAAAGGATCAGGGTGATTGTGGCTGTTGGTGTTACAAAGGATCAGGGTGATTTGGTCTGTTCCTGTTACAAAGGATCAGGATGATTGTGGGTGGGTATTTTGTTTACAAAGGTCAGGGTGATTGTGCTGTCCTGTTCAAAGGATGCGGGTGATTGTGGCGTGTTTCTGTTACAAGGGTTCGGGGTGATTTGGTCTGTTCCTGTTACAAAGGATAGATGATGATTGTTTGGCTGGGATTTTTTTTTCAAACGGATCAGGGTGATTGTGGCTGTTCTTGTTACAAATAGATCAGGGGATTGTGGCTGCCCTGTTACAAAGGATCAGCGTGATTGTGGCTGCCCCTGTTCAAAGGATCACGGTGATTGTGGCTGTCCCTGTTACAAAGGATCACGGTGATTGTGGCTGTCCTGTTACAACGGATCAGGGTGATTGTGGCTTGCCCTGTACAAAGGATCAGGTGATTGTGGCTGTCCTGTTACAAAGATTAGGGTGATTGTGGCTGTTCTGTTACAAAGGATCAGGGTGATTGTGGTTGTTCCTGTTACAAAGGGATGGGTAATTGTGGATGCCCTGTTACAAAGGATCAGGGTGATTGTGGCTGTCCTGTTACAAGGATCAGGGTGATTGTGGCTGCTCTTGTTACAAGGATCATGGGTGATTCTGTGCTTTGGTTTCAAAAGTTCAGGTGATTGTGGAGTCCTGTTACAAAGGATCAGGGTGATTGTGGCTGTCCCTGTTACAAAGGTCAGGGTGATTGTGGCTGTTTCTGTTACAAAGAACCAGGGGATTGTGGCTGTTTCTGTTACAAGAATCACGTGATTGTGGCTTTCCCTGTAACAAGGATCAGGGTGATTGTGGCTGTCCCTGTCACGAAGGATCAGGTGATTTTGGGCTGTCCTGTTACAAAGGATCAGGGTGATTGTGGCTGTTGTGTTACAAAGGATCAGGGTGATTGTGGCTGTCCCTGTTACGAAGGATCAGGATGATTGGGCTGTCCCTGTGTACAAAGGATCAGGGTGATTGTGGCTGGTCTATGTTACAAAGGATCAGGGGTGATTGTCGCTGACCCTGTTACAAAGGATCAGGGTTGATTGTGGCTGCCCTGTTACAAAGGATCAGGGTGATTGTGGCTTTTGTCCTGTTTCAAAGGATCAGGATGATTCTGGCTGTTCCTGTTAAAAGGAATATAGTGGATCTGGCTTTCTGTTAAAAAGGACAGAGTGGATTTTGCTGTCCCTGTACAAAAGGTATCAGGGTAAATGTGGCTGTCCTGTTACAAAGGATCAGGGTGATTGTGGTGTCCCTGTTACAAAGGATCAGGGTGATTGTGGCTGCTTTGTTACAAAGGATCAGGGTGATTTTTTGAGCCTTGTTACAAAGGATCAGGGTGATTGTGGCTGTTCTGTTACAAAGATAGGGTGATTGTGGCTGTTGGTGTTACAAAGGATCAGGGTGATTGTGTCTGTTCTGTTACAAGGATCAGGATGATTGTGTGGTGGGTATTTTTTACAAAGGTTCAGGGTGATTGTGGCTTTCTGTTACAAAGGATCAGGGTGATTGTGGCTGTTTCTGTTACAAAGGTGTCGTGGTGATTTGTCTGTTCTGTTACAAAGGATCAGGATGATTGTGGCTTGGGATTTTTTTTCTTAACGGATCAGGGTGATTTGTGGCTGTTTGTTACAAATGATCAGGGGATTGTGGCTGCCCTGTTACAAAGGATCAGGGTGATTGTGGCTGCCCTGTTACAAGGATCAGTGATTGTGGCTGTCCTGTTACAAAGGATCAGTGTGATTGTGGTTTTTTGGCCCCCCCTGTTACAAGATCAGGGTGATTGTGGCTGCCCTGTTACAAAGGATCAGGGGTGATTGTGGCTGTCCCGTTTCAAAGGATTAGGTGTTTTGGGGCTGTTCTGTAAAAGGATCAGGTGATTTGGTTGTTCCTGTTAAAAAGGATCAGGGTTTTGTGGTGCCCTGTTACAAAGGATTCGGGGTGATTGTGGCTGTCCCTGTTACAAAGGATCAGGGTGATTGTGGTGTTCTGTTACAAAGGATCAGGGGGGTTGGGCGGTCCTGTTTGAGTTTCAGGGGGTGATTTTGGCTGTTTGTTTAAAAAGGATGGGTGTTTTGGGCTGTTCCTTTTAACAAAGGATCAGGGTGATTTGGCTTTTTCCCTGTTACAAGGATCAGGATGATTGGGCTTTTCCTGTTTCAAAGGATCAGGGGATTGGCTTTTTCTGTTACAAAAAAATCAGGTGTGTTGGGGCTTTCCTTTACAAAAAGGATCAGGGTATTCTGGCTGTCCTGATAGAAGGTCAGTGATTTGGGGTTCCTGTTTCAAAGGATCAGGGGATTTTGGCTGTTCCTGTTACAAAGAATCAGGGGGGTTTGTGGCTTCCCTTTTACAAAGGATCGGGGTTATTTGGGCTGTCCTGTTACAAAGGATCGGGGATGGATGATTTGGGGGTTGTGCTCCTGAAACAAAGGATCAGGGTGTTTGGTGGTGTCCCTGTTCAAAGGATCAGGGTGATTGTGGCTGCGTTACAAGTACAGGGTGTTGTGGTTGCCCTGTTACAAAGGATCAGGGTGTTTGGGTGGCTGCCTTGTTAAAAGGACAGGGTGATTGTGGCTGCCTGTTTCAAAGGATCAGGGTTGTTGTGGTTCCCTGTTAAAAAGGGTCAGGGTGATTTTGGGCTGTTCGTTTACAAAGGATCAGGTGATTGTGGCTGTCTCTGTTACAAAGGATCAGGGGGGATTGTGGATGACCTGTTACATTGGATCAGGGTGATTGTGGCTGCTTTGTTTCAAAAGGTCAGGGTGATTGTTGCTGCCCCTGTTACAATGGATCAGGGTGATTGTGGCTGTTTCTGTTTACAAAGCGATCAGGGTGATTGTGGCTGGTGGTGTTACAAAGGATCAGGGTTGATTGTGTCTGTTCCTGTACAAAGGATCAGGATGTTGTGGCTGGGTAATTTTTTTTACAAAGGATCAGGCGCGTGATTGTGGCTTTCCTTTTACAAAGGGTCAGGGTGATTGTGTTGTGCCTTTTACAAAGGATCAGGATGATTGTGGCTGTTTTTTTTCAACGGTCAGGGTGATTGTGGCTGTTCTGTTATAAGGATCAGGGGGATTGTGGGCTGCCTGTTACAATTGGATCCGGTGATTGTGGCTGCCCCTGATTACAAAGGATCACGGTGATTGTGGGTGTCCTGTTACAAAGGATAGGGTGACTTGTGGCTTGCACCTGTTACAAAGGATCAGGGTGATTGTGGCTGTCCGTTGAAAGGATCAGCGTGATGTGGCTGCCCCTGTTACAAAGGTATCAGGGTGATTGTGGCTGTCCTGTTACAAAAGATTAGGGTGATTTTGGATGTTCTGGTACAAAGGCTCAGGGTGTGATTGGGTTGTTCCTGTCCCACAAGGATCGGGTAATTGTGGATGCCCATGTTTACATAGGGTTCAGGGTGATTGTGGCTGGCCTGTTCAAAGGATCAGGTGTTGATTGTGGGTGATTTCTGTTACAAAGGATTCAGGGGAGGTTGTGGCCTGTCCTGTTATTAGGATCTGTGTGTTTTGTGGCTGTCATGTTACAATGAAATCAGGGTGATGGCGGACTAATTCCTATTCGAAGGATCAGGATGATTGTGACTGTTCCTGATACAACGGTCATGGTGATGTGGTTTTCATGTTTCAAAAGGAGTAGGGGGTTTGTTTTGTGGCTGTCCTTGTCCGAGAAGGATTAGGGGGTGATTGTGGCTGTTCCTGTTACAAAGATTCAGGGTTGATTTTGTGTCTGTCTCTGTACCAAAGGATAGGATGATTGTGGCTGTTCTGTTACAAAGGATCACGGTGATTGTGGGCTGATTCCTGTTATAAACGATCAGGGTGATTGTGAATATCCCTGTTTCAATGGATGAAGGTGATTGTGTCTGTTCCTGCTTACAAGGAGCAGGGTGGATTGTGGCTGTTCCTGTTGCAAACGTTCAAGTTGATTGTGAACTGTTCCTGTTACAAGGTTAAGGGGGTATTGTGACTGTCCTGCTACGAAGGATCAGGGTGTTGTTGGCTTTTCCCTGTAGCAAAGGACCAGCGATGATTGTGGCTGTTCTGTACAAAGGAATCAGGCGGGTGATTGTGGATGTCCTGTTACATAAGGGTCTGGTGATTGTGACTGTTTTGGTACTAATCATCAGCGTGATTGTGGCTGTTCCTGTTACAAAGGATCAGGGTGATTGTGGCTGGTGTTTGTTAGAAAGGTTCAGGGTTGATTGTGGCTGTATCTGTTACAAAGGTTTCAGGGTGAATGTGGCTGGCGTTCTCGTTACAAGGATCAGGTTGATTGTTGCTGTTCTGTTACATAAGGTCAGGGTGATTGTGGCGGTTTCCTGTTACCTAAGGTCAGAGTGATTGTGTCTGTTCCTGTTACAAAGGATCAGGGTGATTGTGGCTGTCCCTGTTGCAAAGGATCAGTGTGATTGTGGAAGTTTTTGTTACAAAGGATCTAGGTGATTGTGGCTGTTCCTGTTACAAAGGATCAGGGTGATTGTGGCGGTTTCTGTTACAAAGGATCAGGTGATTGTCGCTGTTCCTGTTACAAAGGATCAAGGTGATTGTGTCTGTTCCTGTTACAAAGGATCAGGGTGATTGCGGCTGTCCCTGTTAACGAAGGATCAGGGTGATTGTGGCGTTCCTGTTTCAAAGGATCAGGATGATTGTGGCTGTCCCTGTTACAAAGGATCAGGGTGATTGTGGCTCTTTTGTTACAAAGGATCAGGGGATTGTGGCTGTTCCTGTTACAAAGGATCAGGGTGATTGTCGCTGTTCCTGTTACAAAGGATCAAGGTGATTGTGTCTGTTCCTGTTACAAAGGATCAGGGTGATTGTGGCTGTCCCTGTTAAGAAGGTCATGGTGATTTTGACTTTTTCCTGTTACAAAGTATCAGGGTGATTTTGGCTTTCCCTGTAACAAAGAATCAGGGTGATTCTGGCTGTCCCTGTTACGAAGGATCAGGATGATTTGGGCTGTCCCTGTTTCAAAGGATCAGGGCGATTTTGGCTGTTTCTGTTACAAAGAATCAGGGTGGTTGTGGCTTTCCCTGTAACAAAGGATCATGGTGATTCTGGCTGTCCCTGTTACGAAGGATCAGGATGATTTGGGCTGTCCCTGTTACAAGGATCAGGGTGGTTGCGGCTTTCCTGTTACAAAGGAACAGGGTGATTGCGGCTTTCCTGTTACAAAGGATCAGGGTGATTGTGGCTGACCCTGTTACAAAGGAACAGGGTGATTGTGGCTGTCCCTGTTACAAAGGATCAGGGTGATTGTTGCTGTTCTGTTACAAGGATCAGGGTGATTGTGGCTGTTCGTGTTACAAATTATCAGCGTGATTGTGGCTATTGGTGTTACAAAGGATCAGGGGGATTGTGGCTGTCCTGTTACAAAGGATGAGGGTGATTGTGGCTGTCTCTGTTACAAAGGATCAGGGTGACTGTGGCTGTCCCTGTTACAAAGGATCAGGGTGATTGTGGCTGTTGGGTGTTACAAAGGATCAGGGTGATTGTGGCTGCCCCTGTTACAAAGGAACAGGGTGATTGTGGCTGACCCTGTTAAACATAGTCTAGGGCGACTCTTCCTGTCATAATTCAGTCAACAACAGGAAGTGCACTGTGGAGAATGTTGACCTTTGACACACAAATCATTCACCGCGGAAGTAATCGTGGATAATAATTTGTATGGACTGCAGCAGGTTTGCTCTGTGTACATTATAAAATTTTGCTAAATGATCGAACATCAGTCTTTGATCTGAATCTGTATGACCACCCCAAGATTCAGTAAAATCGTCTTGGCCGTATTCTCCAAACTCACGAAGCAGTCAGTCTGTCCTGAGGCTGATTCAGTCGTAGTGGATGACACGACATGTTGTTCCACGGCAGTCAGTCTGTCCTGACGCTGATTCAGTCGTAGTGGATGACACGACATGTTGTTCTTCCATTCCTTTGACTTCTGTATACCTTAGATCTGCATGTGTATTAAATGAATCGGTGTCATCGCCCTGTTTTAGTTGTCCTTGGTGTGTGTGTGTGTGTGTGTGTGTGTGTGTGTGTGTGTGTGTGTGTGTGTGTGTGTGGGGTGTGTGCGTGTGTGTGCGCGCGCGCGCGTGTGTGTGTTTGTTGTGTGTGTGCATGCGTACGTGGATGAGTGAGTGAGTGGTGTGTGCATGTGTGTGTGTGTGTGTGTGTGTGTGTGTGTGTGTGTGTGTGTGTGTGTGTGTGTGCGTGCGTGTGTGTGTGTGTGAGCGTGCGTGCGTGCGTGCGTGCGTGCGTGCGTGTGTGTGTGCGTGTGTGTTGTGTGTCAAGAGTTGATTTTCAAAAAAGAACATACATGCACTGAATAAAATACATTTGAAATAAACCTGCATTAAAACGCTGCTCTGACAAGAACTAGGTCATCTTGACTCAGGCACAGTAGATGAACTTTTCACCTCGGACAAAAAACGTAGCTATGGACGCCCTCCCCTCCTCTCCGCGGGGCCACCCCCTGCTCCCCCTCCCACCTTCATCTCTCCCATTCCTTCCAGTTTCCCCCTCTGTAATTCATTTTACTGGGGTAGGTGTTGGAAATTGCTTACCAGCATTGCACGGTGACGTATTTCACACTCTTTGCCAATCAAAACTCTTTCTTTCCTCGTTTTTGAGAATAGGTACCCTTAACACACATGAACCGAAAACAGGTTGTCTCTCTTGTTGTCAATAGATTGAATTAAGCGTCTGATGGAATGAAAGCGTACCAGTGTTTGAAGATCAGTGACTGTGTCCAACACTCCAGGCACAATTTCATTCGACACGCACAGACAGCCGTTTGCAAACTGGTGGTTGACCTCAGGGATTGCAAGGTGGGAGGTCGTGGGTTTGATTCCACTCATAGCCATTCATTTGTTGAAATGTTCAGCTATAGACGGCTCTTGCCCAGAGTGGATGTGCTATGTTCAGCTATAGACGGCTCTTGCCCAGAGTGGATGTGCTATGTTCACTATAGACAGCTCTTTCCCAGAGTGGATGTGCTATGTTCAGCTATAGACAGCTCTTGCCCAGAGTGGATGTGCTATGTTCAGCTATAGACAGCTCTAGCCAGAGTGGATGTGCTATGTTCAGCTATAGACGGCTCTGCCCAGAGTGGAGAGCTATGTTCAGCTATAGACGGCTCTTGCCCAGAGTGGAGAGCTATGTTCAGCTATAGACGGCTCTTGCCCAGAGTGGGTGTGCTGTGTTCAGCTATAGACGGCTCTTGCCCAGAGGATGTGCTATGGCTCAATTGGGAAGACTGGAAGACAGCTGAGTTTCATTCAATTAATAGTTGCTCTTGCGAAGTTGCTCAAATTCTGACCAACACTGTCTGTATTTCCCGGCCTAGTTGACGTCAGAATTGATCTGAAAGTAAACACAGAGTACAGCCCTGGTGTCACGGATCGCTAAGCCGGACGTAAAAAAACCAAAACCCCAACTAATTTTTC
>CM031595.1:183717082-183754675 GCA_018398815.1 Conus ventricosus
GGGGCCCAGGCAGAATTGGAAGAGTGCAAAGAAGACCCCTACCTTTAGAGCACGGGGTTGTAGTCAACAGGGGTCTCTGTCCTTGTAGCACTGATAATGGTCACCGTTATCTACATCTACTACGCGAAGGGGGGGGGGGGGGGGGGGGGGGAGGTGGGGGGGGATGGAGGCTGATTGTTGATTGTCACATTTCTTTGTGCTTTGTTCTCTATCTTAATCATCGTAACCTTCATCATAGTTGTCTGACTTTCTTATCCATGTTATGCAGATTTCTCCCCCACAAAGCTTCACTGGACGCCCTCAAAAAGCGCCATGCCCCACGTCACGGCCACAGCTCACGTGAGTCATCACTGGGAGACATCAGGGAGGAGGAGGAGGAGGAGGAAGAGGAGAAGGAGGACCTGCAAATACAGGTGTACAAATACAGGACTGACGACGTGGAGGTATTTCCGCCATGTACACCTGCCCCTGTGGAGGTCCAGCAAAGCGCAGTGACTGGCCGACAGCTCTTCAACGTCAAACACCACGCAGCCACCGCTGTCCACAAGGGGCAGGAGAAGGTCCTGCAGAGAGGACGCCAGATCCTCAAGTCCAGCAAGATCACCTGCCGGCCCGTCAAGGAGGACCAACAGGAGCGGGGCCAACCTCTAGCGGAGGACTCCAGTTCAGACGAGTCAGGCCTCTGGGATCATGAATGTCAGTCTGAAGCCGAGGACAAGATGACCTATGTCCCGCCCAGGGGGGATGAAAGTCAGAACACCTGTCGACCCTCTTCAACTTCCTCTGACTCGGCCCTGTGGAATTCGGACAACCATTCCTCCTGAGTTCTGAAGGAGATGGAAAATCCAACAACCAGTCCTCCCTGAGTTCTGAAGGAGATGGAAAATCCAACAACCATCCTCCCTGAGCTCTGAAGGAGATGGAAAAACCAAGCGTTCACGACGGCTTGCAGGAGGAGGAGGGGGAGGAGAGAACGAGAGGGAGTGGAAGAGGCGCGCCAGGTCAGGCTGCTGTTCCAGTTCTGTTGTGACTGAAGTTGTTGTCCACAATGAGGGCTGTCCCACTCACTCCTCCACAGGACAGACGTCTGACCACAGTGTGTCCGCTGAGCCCAGCATGGGTCTGTACTGACAGTCAACATCCACCGCTCTTCATCCTGAGATCAGCATCACAGCTTCAACACAATCTACGATTCAAACCGTCCCACAGACACACGAAAAACCGTGCTCACAATGAGAGTGAACGATGGATTTAAAAAAGTTACTGCGCTGTCCACACGATAGTCAGAAGAAGAGGAATGCCTCGGTGCTCACAGCTGTGCCCGTGCATCGAGCATGTCATTTCTTTAGATGGCCAGTCCCTCAGACACGCCGCATGCAGACCTTCCTCTCCCACCAACCCATCAGTCAGCTCCCCCACAGTCTCTTCTTCAGCCATTCCACCTCCCACACCATCTGTTTCTTCAGTACAGTTTGTTCACCAGACAACGCAACACTGGATGTCCCAGAGCCGGAACGGTGGTTGACTTCCTGTTCCAGAACAACGATCATCTCACACAATTGGCAGACCCCACACCCCACACACAAAATCTGCCATGCTGGGAACTCAGACGAAGCTGCTCCTCCTCTAACACTGTGGCCCTAGGTTACAGATTTGTTTATTTACTTTTTTTGGCGCTGGTGTAAGGGTATGCTGGCAATCAGTGACGGCTTGGGTGATTGTAGCTGTCCTGTTACAAAGGATCAGGGTATTGTGGCTGTTCCCTGTTACAAAGGATTCAGGGTGAGGTGGCTGCTCCTGTTACAAAGGATCAGGATGATTGTGGCTGTCCTTGTTACAAAGGATCAGGTTGATTGTAGCTGTCCTGTTACAAAGGATCAGGGTGATTGTGGCTCGGATGCTGAATGAAGGGAGTTGGAAAGAGAAGTAGGAACCCTGGTGAAGCCGATACCAGTGGTAAGATCAAGACTTTTAAAACATTGTTTATCAAGCAGACTCTGTAATGCCCTAACCGTTGTCCATACCAACTGTGTTTCATCGTCTCCACGGTGAGCTGCCTGACAGCAAAGAGCGATGGAATCCGACTCCTAGTTAAGGACTGACATCATCTTCATCAACCAATGTGTCGTGATGCGTTGTGACCAGCTTGAAGCGTCAGTCTCAACAGAATTCAACGGTCTGCTGTACGGAAGGTCAAAGACTTCAACATCGAACAGATCAATCTGATTCTGGCCAAAACACAGGATCCACAATGGCTTCCATTGGAGTCACTGCACAGAGCTGTACCCACTTCCGGTCAGGCTCACGTTTGACAGATCAGACTGTGACTATTTGCGGTGAGCTAATACAGTTGGTGATTCCAACGGTAGATCAGATTGTGACTGTTTGCGGTGAGCTAATACAGTTGGTGATTCCAACGTAATCAGACTGTGACTATTTGCGGTGAGCTAATACAGTTGGGGGATTTCAACAGTAGATCAGATTGTGACTGTTTTCGGGGAGCTTTAATACAGTTGGGGATTCCAAAGGTAGATCAGACTGGGACTGCGGTGAGCTAATACAGTTGTGATTCCAACGGTAGATCAGACTGTGACTAGTTTGCCGTGAGCTAATACAATTGGGATTCCAACGGTAGATCAGACTGTGACTATTTGTGGTGAGCTAATACAGTTTGGGGAAATTCCAACGGTAGATCAGACTGTGACTATTTGCGGTGAGCTAAACAGTTTGGTGATTCCAACGGGAGATAGACTGTGGGCTGTTGGCAATGAGCTAATACAGTTGGTGATTCCAACGGTAATCAGACTGTGACTATTTGTATGAGCTTTAAAACAGTTGGTGATTCCAACGGTAGATCAGAAATGCGACTATTTGTGGTGAGGGTAATACAGTTGATGATTCCAACGGTGAATCAGACTGTGACTGTTTGCGGTGAGCTAATACAGTGGTGATTTCCCAACCCATAGATCAGACTGTAACTATTAGCAATGAGCTAAACAGTTGTCATTCAAACAGTAAGCGCTCGTGGTGAGCTGTAACACCGCGTAGTTTAGGTTGTAACCAGTTCTGAGCAGACCAAACTGTAAACACTTGCGATGAGCTCCTACAATTTGGGGAATCAAGCAGTAAGCGCACGTTGCAGCCACTTCTAGTCAGACCAAAAATGTAAACACTTGCGGTGAGCTGCTACAATTGGTGAATCAAGCAGTAAGCGCACGTTTTGCAGCCACTTCTAGTCAGACCAAACTGTAAACACTTGCGGTGACTGCTACAGTTGGTGAATCAAGCAGTAAGCGCACGTTTGCAGCCACTTCTAGTCAACCAAACTGTAAACACTTGCGGTGAGCTGCTACATTGGTGAATCAAGCAGTAAGCGCACGTTTGCAGCCACGTCTAGTCAGACCAAACTGTAAAAATGAAAATAAAACATTACCCACTTCTAGTCAGTTTCACACACGAAAAATCAAACTGTATTGACTTCTAGTCAGTCTGCTTCACATGACAGGCAAAACTGACATCTGATCAGTTTACTTCACGTGACAGGGCAGACTGGATATCTGTCACTTTACTTCACATAACAGGTCAGACGGGCATCTGATCAAATTACTTCACATGACAGGGCAGACTGGACATGTGATCATTTACTTCACACGACAGGTCAGACTGGACATGTGATCAGTTTACTCACACGACAGGTCAGACTGGACATCTGATCAGTTACTTCACATGACAGGGCAGACTGGACATCCCATTCAATTTACTTCAAAATGACAGGTCAGACTGGACATCTTTATCAGTTTACTTCACATGACAGGTCAGACTGGACATCTGATCAGTTTACTTCACAAGACACTCAGCGTCCCAAAGGTTTTCAAACGTATGAATATTAATATAATGAATGGATTCTTGCTGTTCTGTTACAAAGGATCAGGTGATTTTGGCGTTTTCCCGTTACAAAGGATCAGGGTGATTGTGGCTGGGCCTGTTACAAAGGGTCAGGTGATTGGTGGCTGTTTCTGTTACAAAGGGTCAGAGGTGGCTGCCCCTCTTACAAAGAACTAGGGTGATTGTGGCTTTTTCTACAACAAAGGATCAGGGGGATTCGGGGTGTTCCTGTTAAAAAGGAACAGAGTGATTCTAGCTGGTCCCTGCTACAAAGGATCAGGGTGAATGTGGCAGTCCCTGTTACAAAGGGTCAGGGGGTTGTGGCTGTCCCTGCTACAAAGGATCAGGGGGAATGTGGCTGTCCCTGTTACAAGGACAGGGTGATTGTAGCTGCTCTGTTTTCAAAGAATCAGGTGATTGTGGATGTCCCTGTTACAAAGGATCAGGGTGATTTTGGCTGCTCTGTTACAAAGATCAGGGTGATTGTGGATGTCCCTGTTACAAAGGATCAGGGTGATTGTTGGCTGCTCTGTTACAAAGAACAGGGGATTGTGATGGGCCCTGTTACAAAGATCAGGGTGATTGTGGCGCTCGTTACAAAGAATCAGGTGATTGTGGATGTCCCTGTTACAAGGTCAGGGTGATTGTGGCTGCTTTGTTCAAAAGGATCAGGGTGATTGTGGCTGTTGGTTTTTACAAGGATCAGTGATTGTGGCGGGGCTCTGTTACAAAGGATCAGGGTGATTGTGGATGTCCCCTGTTACAAAGGTTCAGGTGATTGTTTGGCTGTTTCTGTTACAAAGGGTCAGAGGTGATTGTGGCTTCCACCCCTTACAAAGGACTAGGGTGATTGTGGCTTTTTCTGCAAAAAAAGGATCAGGGTGATTCCCGGCTGTTCCTGTTTTAAAAAAAAACAGAGTGATTCTAGCTGTCCCTGTTACAAAGGTCATGGTGATTGGCTGCTTTGTTTCAAAGCATCAGGGTGATTGTGGCTGCCCCTGTTAACAAAGGATTTAGGGGGATTGGCTGCTTTGTTTCAAAGGGCAGGGTGATTGTGGCTGTTGGTGTTACAAAGGATCAGGGGTGATTGTGGCTGCTCTGTTACAAAGGATCCCGGTGATTGTGGATGTCCCCGTTACAAAGGATCATGGTGATTGTGGCTGCTTTGTTTCCAAAGGATGAGGGTGATTGTGGCTGCCCCTGCTAAAAGGATCAGGGTGATTGGACTGTTTCTGTTACAAAGGATCAGGGTGATTGTGGGTGTTTCGGTTGCAAAGATCAGGTGATTGAGGCTTTCCCTGTAACAAAGGATCAGGTGATTGTGGCGTCCCTGTTACGAAGGATCAGGATGATTTGGGCTGTCCCTGTTACAAAGGATCAGGGTGATTGTGGCTGTCCCTGTTACAAAGGGTCAGGTTGATTGTGGCTGACCCTTTTACAAAGGATCAAGGTGATTGTGGCTGTTTCTTTTACAAAGGACAGGGGATTGTGGCTGTTGGTGTTACAAAGGATCAGCGTGATTGTGGCTGTCCCTGTTACAAAGGATCAGGTGATTTGGCTGTCCCTGTTACGAAGGATCAGGGTGATTCTGGCTGTTCCTGTTAAAAAGGAACAGAGTATTCTGGCTGTTCCTGTTAAAAAAGGAACAGAGTCATTCTAAGCTGTCCCGCTACAAAGGATCAGGGTGAAAGTGGCTGTCCCTGTAACAAAGGATCAGGGTGATTGTGGGTGCTCTTACAAAGGATCAGGGTGATTGTGATGTCCCTGGTTACAAAGGGTCAGGGTGATTGTGGCTGCTTTGTTTCAAAAGGGTCAGGGTGATTGGGCTGACCCTTTTACAAAGGATCAGGGTGAATGTGGCTGTTTCTGTTACAAAGGATCAGGGTGATTGTGGCTGTTGGTGTTACAAGGATCAATGTGATTGTGTCTGTTCCCGTTACAAAGGGTCAGGATGATTGTGGCTGGGTTGTTTTTTTTTTTACAAAGTAACAGGGTGATTGTGGCTGTTTCTGTTACAAAAAAATCAGGGTGATTGTGGCCCGTTCCTGTTACAAAGGATCAGGTATTGGGCTGTTCCTGTTACAAAGGA
This sequence comes from Conus ventricosus, assembly GCA_018398815.1. Lineage (NCBI taxonomy): Eukaryota > Metazoa > Mollusca > Gastropoda > Neogastropoda > Conidae > Conus > Conus ventricosus. Next base: position 183,723,057 of record CM031595.1, read on the forward strand.
TCAGGTGATTGTGGCTGTCCCTGTTACAAAGGATTCAGGTGATTGTGGCATTTCTGTTACAAAGGTCAGGGGGATTTTGTCTGTTCCTGTTACAAAGGATCAGGATGAAGTGGCTGTGTTTTTTTTTTCAACGGATCAGGGTGAAATTTTGGGGTGTTCTGTTACAAAGGTCAGGGTGAATGTGGCTGCCCCTGTTACAAAGGATCAGCGTGATTGTGGCTGCCCCTGTTACAAAGGATCAGGGTGGTTGTGGCTGTCCCCGTTACAAAGGATCAGGGTGATTGTGGGCGTTCCTGTTACAAGAATCAGGGGATTGTCGCGTTCCTGTTTCAAAGGAAACAAGGTGATAGTGCCTGTTCCTGTTACAAAGGATCAGGGTGATTTTGGCTGTCCCTGTTACAAAGGATCAGGGGGGTTGTGGCTTTTCCTGTTTTTAAGGATCATGATGATTTTGGCGTCCCTGTTACAAAGGATTAGGGTGATTTTTGGCCTTTGGGTTTCAAAGGATCAGGGGGGATTGCGTCTGTTCTTGTTACAAAGGATCAGGGTGATTGTGGCTGTTCGTGTTACAAGGGATCAGGGCGATTTTGGCTGTTTCTGTTACAAAGAAGGAGGGTTTATTGTGCTTCCCTGTAACAAAGGATCAGGGTGATTGTGGCTGTCCCTGTTACGAAGGATCAGGAAAGATTTGGCTGTCCCTGTTACAAAGGATCAGGGTGATTGTGGCTGTCCCTGTTACAAAGGATCAGGTGATTGTGGCTGTCCCTGTTACAAAGGATCAGGGTGATTGTGGCTGCTCTGTTACAAAGGATCAGGGTGATTGTGACTGTCGTGTTACAAAGGATAAGGGTGATTGTGGCTGTCCCTGTTACAAAGGGTCAGGGGATTGTGGCTGCCCCTGTTACAAAGGATCAGGGTGATTGTGGCTGTTTTGTACAAAGGATCAGGGTGATTGTGGATGTCCCTGTTACAAAGGATCAGGGTGATTGTGGCTGCCCCTGTTACAAAGATCAGGGGGATGTGGGTTTCTGTTACAAAGGATCAGGGTGATTGTGGCTGTTTCTGTTACAAAGAATCTGGTGATTGTGGCTTTCCCTGTAACAAAGGATCAGGGGGATTGTGGCTGTCCCCGTTACGAAGGATCAGGATGATTGGGCTGTCCTGTTACAAAGGACAGGGTGATTGTGGCTGTCCCTGTGCAAAGGATCAGGGTGATTATCGCTGACCCTTGTACAAAGAATGAGGTGATTGTGGCTGTTGGATGTTACAAAGGATCAGGGTGAAATTTTGGCGTCCCTGTTACGAAGGATCAGGATGGTTTGGGCTGTCCCTGTTACAAAGGATCAGGGTGATTGTGGCTGTCCCTGTTACAAAGGATCAGGGTGATTGTGGCTGTCCCTGTTACCCAAAAGGGTGAGGGGGGATTGTGGCTGTCCCTGTTACAAAGGATCAGGGTGATTGTGGCTGTCCCTGTTACAAAGGATCAGGGTGATTATCGCTGACCCTGTTACAAAGAATGAGGGTGATGTGGCTGTTGGTTTTTACAAAGGATCAGGGGGATTGTGGCTGTCCCTGTTACGAAGGGTCGGATGATTTTGGCTGTCCCTGTTACAAAGGATCAGGGTATTGTGACTGTCGTGTACAAAGGATCAGGGGGATTGTTGCTGACCCTGTTACAAAGGATCAGGGTGAATTTGGCTGTCCCTGGTACAAAGGACAAGGATGATTCTGGATGTTCCTGTTAAAAAGGAATAGAGTGATTCTGGCTTTTCCCGTTAAAAAGGAACAGAGTGATTCTAGCTGTCCCTGCTACAAAGGATCAGGGTGAATGTGGCTTTCCTCTGTTACAAAGGATCAGGGGGATTGTGGATGTCCCTGTTACAAAGGATCAGGGTGATTGTGGCTGCTTTGTTTCAAAGGATCAGGGGGATTGTTGCTGCCCCTGTTACAAAGGATCAGGGATTGTGGCTGTTTCTGTTACAAAGGATCAGGGTGATTGGGGGGCGTTGGTGTTACAAAGGATCAGGGTGATTGTGTCTGTTCCTGTTTCAAAGGATCAGGGTGATTGTGGCTGGTAATTTTTTACAAAGGATCAGGGGGATTGTGGCTTTTCCTGTTACAAGGGTCAGGGTGATTTTGTCTGTTCCTGTTACAAAGGATCAGGATATTGTGGCTGTTTTTTTCAACGGATCAGGGTGATTGTGGCTGTTCTGTTACAAAGGATCAGGGGGATTGTGGCTGCCCCTGTTACAAAGGATCAGCGGATTGTGGCTGCCCCTGTTACAAAGGATCACGGTGATGGGGGCTGTCCCGTTACAAAAGGGTCAGGGTGATTGTGGCTGCCCCTGTTTCAAAGGATCAGGGGGATTGTGGCTGTCCAGTTAGAAAGGATCAGCGTGATTGTGGCTGCCCCTGTTACAAAGGATCAGGGTGATTGTTTGGGTGTCCCTGTTACAAAAGATTAGGGTGATTTTGGCTGTTCTTTACAAAGGCTCAGGGTGATTGTGGTTGTCCTGTTACAAAGGATCAGGGGAATTTTGGGTGCCCCTGTTTTCATAGGATCAGGGTGATGTGTGGCTGTCCTGTTTCAAAGGATCAGGGTGATTGTGGCTTTTCTGTTACAAAGGGTCAGGGTGGTTGTGGCTGTCCCTGTTATGAAGGATCAGTGTGATTGTGGCTGTCCCTGTAACAAGAACAGGGTGATTGCGGCTATTCCTATTACGAAGGATCAGGATGATTGTGACTGTTCCTGTTACAAACGGTCAAGGTGATTGTGGCTGTTCCTGTTACAAAGGAGTAGGGGGTTTGGGCTGCCTGTCACGAAGGATTAGGGTGTTGTGGCTGTTCCTGTTACAAAAGGATCAGGGTGATTGGTCTGTCCTCTGTACCAAAGGATCAGGATGATTGTGGCGTTCTGTTACAAAGGATCACGGTGATTGTGGCTGTTCCTGTTAAACGATCAGGGTGATTGTGACTAAACCCTGTTTCAAAGGATGAAGGTGATGTGTCTGTTCCTGTTCCCAAAAGGGTCAGGGTGATTGTGGCTGTTCCTGTTGCAAACGATCAAGTGATTGTGACTGTTCCTGTTTACAAGGATCAGGGTGATTGTGACTGTCCCTGCTACGAAGGATCAGGGTGATGTTGGCTTTCCCCCGTAGCAAAGGACCAGCCTGATTGTGGCTGTTCCTGTTACAAAGGACAGGCCGGAGATTGTGGCTGTCCTGTTACAAAGGGTACAGGGTGATTGTGACTGTTTTGGTACTAATCATCAGCGTGATTGTGGCTGTTCCTGTTACAAAGGATCAGGGTGATTGTGGCTGTTTTGTTTGAAAGGATCAGGGTGATTGTGGCTGTTCCTGTTACAAAAGGGTTAGGGTGATTGTGGCTGGCTGTCCTGTTACAAAGGATCAAGGGGGATTTTTGCTGTTCCTGTTACAAAGGATCAGGGTGATTGTGGCTGTTCCTGTTACCCAAAAGGGTCAGAGTGATTGTGTCCTGTTCCTGTTACAAAGGATCAGGGTGATTGTGGCTGTCCTGTTGCAAAGGATCAGTGGTGATTGTGGAAGTTTTTGTTACAAAGGATCTAGGTGATTTGGCTGTTCCTGTTTCAAAGGATCAGGGTGATTGTGGCTGTTTCTGTTACAAAGGTTTAGGATGATTGTCGCTGTTTCCCGTTACAAAGGTTCAAAGGGGATTGTGTCTGTTCCTGTTACAAAGGATCAGGGTGATTGCGGCTGTCCCTGTTAAAGGATCAGGGTGATTTGGCCCTCCTGTTTCAAAAAGGGTCAGGATGATTGTGGCTGTCCCTGTTCAAAGGATCAGGGTGATTGTGGCTCTTTTGTTACAAAGGATCAGCGTGATTGTGGCTGTTCCTGTTACAAAGGAATCAGGGTGATTGCGCTGTTCCTGTTACAAAGGATCAAGGGGATTTTGTCTGTCCTGTTACAAAGGATCAGGGTGATGTGGCTGTCCCTGTTAAAAAGGATCATGGTGATTTTGACTGTTCCTGTTACAAAGTATCAGGGTGATTTTGGGTTTCCCTGTAACAAAGAATCAGGGTGATTCTGGCTGTCCCTGTTACGAAGGATCAGGATGATTTGGGGTGTCCCTGTTTCAAAGGATCAGGCGATTTTGGCTGTTTCTGTTACAAAGAATCAGGGTGGTTTTGGCTTTCCTGTTTAAAAAAGGATCAGGTGATTCTGGCTGTCCCTGTTACGAAGGATCAGGATGATTTGGGCTGTCCCTTTACAAAGGATCAGGGTGGTTGCGGCTTTCCCTGTTACAAAGGAACAGGTGATTGCGGCTTTCCCTGTTACAAAGGATCAGGGTGATTGTGGCTGACCCTGTTACAAAGGAACAGGTGATTGTGGCTGTCCCGTTACAAAGGATCAGGGTGATTGTTGGGTGTTCTGTTACAAAGGATCAGGGTGATTGTGGCTGTTCGGTTACAAATTATCAGCGTGATTGTGGCTATTTTGGGGTTACCCAAAAAATGCAGGGGGAAATTGTGGCTGTCCCTGTTACAAAGGATAGGGTGATTGTGGCTGTCTCTGTTACAAAGGATCAGGGTGACTGTGGCTGTCCCCGTTACAAAGGGTCAGGGTGATTGTGGCGGTTGGTGTTACAAAGGATCAGGGTGATTGTGGCTGACCCCGTTACAAAGAACAGGGTGAATTGTGGCTGACCCTGTTAAACATAGTCTAGGGCGACTCTTCCTGTCATAATCAGTCAACAACAGGAAGTGCACTGTGGAGAATGTTGACCTTTGACACACAAATCATTCACCCGCGAAGTAACGTGGATAATAATTTGTATGGACTGCAGCAGGTTTGCTCTGTGTACATTAATTGGCTAAAATGATCGAACATCAGTCTTTGATCTGAATCTGTATGAGCCACCCTAAGATTCAGTAAAATCGTCTTTGGCCGTAATTCTCCAAACTCACGAAGCAGTCAGTCTGTCCTGAGGCTGATTCAGTCGTAGTGGATGACACGAACATGTTGTTCCACGAGGCAGTCAGTCTGTCCTGACGCTGATTCAGTCGTAGTGGATGACACGACATGTTGTTCTTCCATTCCTTTGACTTAAAGTATACCTTAGATCTGCATGTGTATTACAATGAATCGGTGTCATCGCCCTGTTTTAGTTGTCCTTGGTGGTGTGGTGTGTGTGTGTGTGTGTGTGTGTGTGTGTGTGTGTGTGTGTGTGTGTGTGTGTGCGTGTGTGTGCGCGCGCGCGCGTGTGTGTGTTTGTTGTGTGTGTGCATGCGTACGTGGATGAGTGAGTGAGTGGTGTGTGCATGTGTGTGAGTGTGTGTGTTGTGTGTGTGTGTGTGTGTGTGTGTGTGTGTGTGTGCGTGCGTGTGTGTGTGTTGAGCGTGCGTGCGTGCGTGCGTGCGTGCGTGCGTGTGTGTGTGCGTGTGTGTGTGTGTCAAGAGTTGATTTTCAAAAAAGAACATACATGCACTGAATAAAATACATTTGAAATAAAACCTGCATTAAAACGCGCTCTGACAAGAACTAGGTCATCTTGACTCAGGCACAGTAGATATGAACTTTTCACCTCGGACAAAAACGTAGCTATGGACGCCCTCCCCTCCTCTCCGCGGGGCCACCCCCGCTCCCCCTCCCACCTCATCTCTCCCATTCCTTCCAGTTTCCCCTCTGTAATTCATTTTACTGGGTAGGTGTTGGAAATTGCTTACCAGCATTGCACGGTGACGTATTTCACACTCTTTGCCAATCAAAACTCTTTCTTTCCTCGTTTAGAGAATAGGTACGTTAACACACATGAACCGAAAACAGTTGTCTCTCTTGTTGTCAATAGATTGAATTAAGCGTCTGATGGAATGAAAGCGTACCAGTGTTTGAAGATCAGTGACTGTGTCCAACACTCCAGGCACAATTTCATTCGACACGCACAGACAGCCGTTGCAAACTGGTGGTTGACCTCAGGGATTGCAAGGTGGGGAGGTCGTGGGTTTGATTCCACTCATAGCCATTCATTTGTTGAAATGTTCCAGCTATAGACGGCTCTTGCCCAGAGTGGATGTGCTATGTTCAGCTATAGACGGCTCTTGCCCAGAGTGGATGTGCTATGTTCAGCTATAGACAGCTCTTGCCCAGAGTGGATGTGCTATGTTCAGCTATAGACAGCTCTTGCCCAGAGTGGATTGCTATGTTCAGCTATAGACAGCTCTTGCCCAGAGTGGATGTGCTATGTTCAGCTATAGACGGCTCTTGCCCAGAGTGGAGAGCTATGTCAGCTATAGACGGCTCTTGCCCAGAGTGGAGAGCTATGTTCAGCTATAGACGGCTCTTGCCCAAGTGGATGTGCTGTTTTTCAGCTAAGAGCTCTTGCCCAGAGGGGGATGTGCTATGGCTCAATTGAAGACGGGAAGACACTGATTTTTCATTCAATTAATATTTGCGTCTTTTTGAAGTTGCTAAAATTTCCTGCCCAAAACACTGTCTGATTTCCCCGGCCTATTGACGTCAAAATTGATCTGAAAGTAAACACAGAGTACAGCCCTGGTGTCCGGACGCTAACCCGGGACGAAAAAAAAAAACCCAAAAACCCCCCACAAAACTAACCCATTAAACATATAACACCCACACAAGAATGGAAAATAAAACAATTTTTTCCCACACAACAATCAATGCCCGGGAATCTTCTAAAATTTTTCGTCTCAGACCCCAGCCTGAAATACCGGTTCCTACGGCCAAGGCCGCCACAACCAGTTATTTAACCCCTTTTCCACAGTTCAGTGTTTCCCCGATCCGCAATTACACATAGCTAATAAAAATCATTTTTTTTCCAAAACCAAATTTCCCCAAAAAGAAAACAACAACCAAACATACAATTTCACTTAACATGTTCATTTTAACTATAATCCTGCGCACATTCACCCCTTTTCAGTCTAACTTTTAATCAACACCTTCCTTTATGTATGCACACCAAAACCCAATGTCTTCGGGTTTTTTCAATTCAAAAACACAAAAGGAACAAAAAAAAAAACAAAAACCATCCCACACGAGAAAACGGACATCTCCACGACCAGCGACGGTCCCGGTGACCAAACGAACCTGCCTCCGAAGACGAGAAGACACAACAGAAAACACCGGTTTTTCACAACTGGAGTCAAAAGCAACGGCGAAAACCGCAGTGGTGACCAGCAACGGCGAACAACGACACGACCAGTGACAGTGACACACTGGCTTCCACATCAGGGGAGTCCAGCAAGGGCGAAAACAGCAGCGGGCAACCAAGGGCGAAACAGACGACAGCGACAGGGGACAGGACACACTGGCTTTTACATCAGGGGTCCCCAGCAAGGGCCCGATAACAGCACGGACGTTCAACGGCGCCAGCGGAAAAACAGCTAGCTAGGGGCCCCAAACGCAACATGGCCCCACTACGGAAACCAGCACAACGGCAAAACCAGCAAGGGCCAGGCGTAAAACCCGGCGGAGGGGAGGAAAAAGAAAAGGGGTTTGTACACCGGACGGGGTAGGACTGGGACAACAGCCGGCACAGCGGGAGGGGATGCAGGGGGGGGACTTCGGGCACCTGCGACGACACCGGACAGTCAAGGACGGGAATTTTGCCATAAATTTGGGCCGTCCACACCCCCCACTAAGCGCCCTGATCCGCCTGGGTACCGGGCCCACGGGAGGGTGGGAATGCGCCCTCCCCGCATTTGACATAGCTTAACCCCTAATCGTAGAATTCAAGGGAACCCCTTATTCGCCCCTTCCCAGGATTTCCTTTAGCACCCCCCATTCCTAATGCTCTCAATCGATTACCACCCACGTTTTTTATATCAAATTAATTTCTCGTACACACGGTATACCAAAGCAAATTTCCATAAACCCTTCCCACACACACATTCTCAGTCATATTGTAACAACCACAAATACATGTCTCGTTTCCCAAAAGAAAACCAAGGGGACGGGACAGTAATCCCCTTGGCAATAAACCCAAGGCATTAGCACACTCCCACAAATCACAAGTAGGAACAAACTTTAAATCAATTTTATTGAATTGGGGTACCCACACCCACAAAACCGCGCGGCTTACACCATCTTCTTCACACAACTCCCCAATACTTTATCCTTTCAATTTCCCTTCCATACAGGGCAAAATCAAACCTCAAACCCCACCCAAGGGCCCCAACACACCTTGTCAAGCTTCCGAAAGCTTTTCCCCGTTCAAACCCCCTGTCAGAATAAAAAAAAAACCAATCCAAACATCAGACGAACCAAGGGTAACTATTTACTTTTTCCTTTCAAAACTTCACAACCAAAATTTCCCTTCTTTCCTTTTTCCTTTTTCCTTTTTTTGGCACCTCTCAACACAACCCACTGGTCCAAAAACCCCACACTTTCTCAGCTTGCTTCGTTTTATTCACTTATTTTCCCCCCATTTTCTCCCTCTTCCCTTTTCCTTAAAAAACGGGAAATTTAATTCAAAATAAGCTCATTTTATTTAAAAACGTTTTTAAAGACGACAAAAGTGCACAAAAAACAACACCATCCTAACACACACTAGAACACCTTAACTAACCCCACATCCCTGCCACAACACAGAACTGAAACAAATGCGGCTGGCCACCCCAGCCCGAACCTCAGGTCGCAGCAAAAAAAAACAAGATGACTTGCACGACCAAAAGCAACACGCCACGAGGCCCGCTCACCATGTCGACCAAAGTCGGACCCACAGCACAAACGCTGGCACCAAAAAAAAGCCCAACTGCCTTCCCCAAAGGACTTGACCGAAGTTTACCCCCGGCCCCACCAAACTTTAAAGCCTAGACCAGCACTCACCCCCTTTGCTGATTTCTGAACTCAAACACCCACGTCCAACGGGACCCACCAAACAAAAAACAGAAGGGAAAGGCTAACCCCCCCTCTCCCCCCACATTTACCCTTTTTTCCCTGCCTGTGCCTGGTAGCAAACGCACACCCATACATGAATGGAACATACAGTATCCAACACCCCCACCATCCTTCCTAACCCAACAACCACCAATATGGCCCGGTAAGCCTAACCCCCACGTGGAATGATGCCACGAAATCGAACAACGTCGGCGCGTCCTGTACATTTCCACGCTGAACAGATCGTGACAAACCCCCCCTCCAAAGATTTTAAAAACCACAAATTGTTTTTAAAAAAAACAAATCACGACCACACCGATCGAACTATTAACCCTCCTGCCAAGGTCCACATCGTTTTCCCTGTTGAACCCCTACGCGAAAACCCCAAAAAATTTTCCCTTTCCCAATGCAACAGCACCGAGCCCTCGACCCCGGGGAACTACAACCGGAACCCCTCAAATGGGTTTAAAGTAACACCGCGACATTCTAAACGACCTGGGATGCCTGCACTTAACTAAAAGGGGGTGAACTGCAATGCCCCCATGGTCCTTCCCACGGCAACTTCACCCAAAAAAAAGAAGAGGCGAGTGGTCTGTCTTCCCACAAATGCACCCATCGGGTGGGATTGAAATTTTTGGGAAAACCCCACACCATGGCCAAGAAATTTTCCCTCTGGGGGGGGTTCAGTTCCCGCCTGGTTCAGTTCCAGGGGCCGACTTCTCCCCTTTCCTCCCCCAAATGCCTCCCCCTCCAGGCCCCTCGCCACCCTGTGCGTCTGGGGGCGCTGCTGCAGCCGAGTGCCCCTTGTCTACCGCCTCTGACACGCCAAACACGACTGGAGTAACGAGGGATATCACGCACATTCCGGCCATTAAAATTCCCCCGAACCCCCACCTTGGTCTTTTGCTGCCCCAGGTGACCAACCGGAATGCGTGCCCCAAGCCACAGGGGGAAAACCCGCAACTCACCGGGTACGCACACCCGGGGGACTTTTTTCCCGGGGCCCTTAAACCCCTCCTCATCAGCCCCCCCACCTTCCTGAAATATTGGACCCGACCGTACTTGGTCTGGAAAAGGGTGCCCTGCGGGCAAGCCTCCCGCCTTACTAAGCTTTCATCCCTGTCCTGCAACGGGTAAAATTTTTGGTGTGACATCCAACCCGCTCCTTCACCGGGGAAACACCCCTTCGTTCCTTCTTCCCGGGGCCCTGGCCACAAGCACGACCAGGGGGGTCACAACAGGGGAAACTCCGCCATCCCGAAACTCCTTCCTTCCGGGAAAATTTCCCCTATCACACCCCCCTCCACGGGGCGCCAAACCCAACACCTCTACCTCCTTGGATAAAGGGGTACAGCATCCACGACGGCCACTGGCAACAAACCTGCATTTAAAGACACGCCAAGCCCACCGACAGACCCCGTGTAGGCTTTCCTCGAGACCAGCCTCTCACACGACGGTAATCCTGCCCGGGGTCGCGTAATGCTTTGGGCAGGAACCCCATTGACCTAACCCACCCGGGGGGTTGTACCTTGGTTACACAAGGTCCACATAGGGGGGGCACTGCCGACCCGTGCCTCCCTCCTACCCGACGCGTGAACCCAGGGGTCGGGACAAACCTACAAACATCCCGGGGCTTTCCTGCAATTTGAACCACCATCAAGACCTGGGGTTTTGCGGCCTATTCCTCTCCCCGCCATTTCGACGGGCGGGGCGTCTGACCTGGCGGTGGCTCCCTCCTTGACTTTTTGGGGGCCATCGCTGATTCTCTCCTCGGGACCGATCCGCTAGCCTCCCTCCCCATGCTTTTTTGGTTTTCACCACACAGGGGCTTCCTACTACCTCATCTGCCGTCTGAGGACTTTCCCCTTTTCACCCCCCCATGAACCTGGATTAAGGAGCGGGAAGAATGCCCTGTAGGATCAATCCTTGAAAAATCCCCACATCGTTCTCACCCTTCCCTGCGCTGTGCACCAAAAGGAAAACCAGGGCCTCTTTTTCGCTAGCACTGCCCAAAAAGTCCACGCACCCTTCCTCACCGACCGAAATTCCCAATCCTCGGCGCCCGGCAAAGTGCTTAAACAGAGCGTTTTAAAACCGCCGTAAGGACCCAATTCCTCCGCACTGAATCGCATATCGCTTCCCTTCCCTTTCCCTCGAAGTACTGCGATCAGACGAGGGGGCCACGACCCCGGGGGACCTTTTTGCACAGCTCAGCGACCGCTCAAAGTGTGCAAAAAAACACCCACTCGTCCCCAAACACCAAAGGGATCGTGGACGGTTTGGTCCCTTAACCTCGATGAGACGCTCACTTTCGTGCCTCGCCTACAACCGAAGTCTCTAAAGGTAAACTCCCTCTTCCTGGCCCCCCCTTTCTTCCTGACCCCAACCCCCTCTGTCAATCCTCTCCTCCTCCTCCCCCCTTTTTGCCTAGCTGCCCCCGCAACCTTCAGGTCCAACAAACTCCGGCCTTCCCCTCCTCATCCTTTCTTTTGCTTCAAAATTCCCGCCTCCTCACGGGCCATCCTCCTTTCTCATCCTTCTGTTGCGTCGAATTTTCTTCCCCTCACCTTCTTTTGCAGCCTACCATCTGCTGCTCATAGTTTTCCCCTTTTGTTCCCCCTTACCGAGTCCAAAAACAAACCACCCAAGCACCCCTGCCACCCCAAATTTTCTAAAACCTATCCTGCCAAACGGGCGATACAGCCAGTCACACCCATGTCACCCCCCCATACATGCCCCTCTTTCTTCTCAGTTTTGATTTCCCCGAGCGCCATGACTTCCTCTGGCTTGTAGGAGGGTGAGGGTTACCCCCTAGTATGAGAGGCAGACGAGCCACCTACCACACCACACACAATCCAAAAACCCTTTAAAAAGACAATCGATAAACCGACTCACCTCCGCGGGCCCAAAACCTTAAAAGGGAACGTCCTCTCAAAGGTAGGGGCAAAAACCCCAAACCGCCACACCTGACCCCTCACAGTAAATTCTAGGGGCCCCCACAACAGGGGATAATAGGCGAACACTTGCCTCCGCAAACCCAAAACCCCCGGGAAAAACTGGTTACTTTGCTATCACCCCCCTTTGATAACCGCCCAAAAACGCCGCACTAAATCTCTGATTTTTTTTTTTTTTTTTTTTTTTTTAAACCCAACACTAAAAGCACCACTATCTAAACCCCAAAAACACCATCATTTACACCACAAAAGTGCCCTGTCCTACCCTGGAAAACAAAGCGACAGGAACACAACCCCTTTTCCCCCTGAAAGGGGGTCGCGCCCTCCAACCCCCCACTAACACCAACACAGACACGGACATGGACTAAAAAACCCCCCTTCCGACCCTGCCTATACTCCCTTCCCCCTACCCAACAAAAAAACCCAAAGGGGGACCCCGCATCTCCACCATATTGTCAGGGACCTAAGCCGGGACTTAAAAAAAAAAACCCCCCCCACAACCCCCCCTTAACATAAAACACCCCACACAAAACTGCAATAAAAAAATTTTTAAACCCCGACACAACAAAAAATGACCGGAATCTTCAATATTCGCTCAGACCCCAGCCTAAATACACGGTTCCAGGGCCCAAAGGGCCGCCAAAAACCCTTTATTTAACCCCCTTTTCCAGTCACGTGTGCATGTTTCTCAGATCCGCAGATTACACATGATAATAAAAATCATTTTTTTTCCAAAAACCCAATTTCCCCAAAAAGGGAAACAACCAAACTAACAATTTTCACTAACATGTTCACTTAACATTAATTTCACTGCGCACATTCACCCCTTCATCATCCCCTTTTTAATCAACAACCATCCTTTCGTATGCACACCAAAACCCAAAAGTCTCGGGTGTTTAAAAATGTCACACAAAAAAGGGAACAAAAAAAAACAAAAAACCAAAACCACACGACGAAAACGTTGACATCTCACGACGACGCAGCGACGGTGACGTGACCGAACGAACCGCCTCCAAGACAAAGACACAAAAAAAAAAAAACCGGTTTTCAAAACAGTGGAGTCACAGAAACGGCGATAACAAAGCGGTGACAACTAAGGCGACAACAGACGACAGCACCAGTGACAGTGACACAGGCTTCCACCCCTCAGGGGACACAGCAACGGCGATAACACGCGTGACACAGCAAGGGCGACACGACACAGCGACCAGTGACAGTGACACCTGGTTTTCCCACCTCAGGAGTCACGAAACGGCGATAACAGCATGGGACACGCAACGGGAACAGACGACAGCGACCATGAAGTGCACACGGCTTCCACCTCAGGGGATCAAGCAAGGGCGATAACAGCAGGTGACACACAAAGGGGCGACACAGACACAGCGACCAGTGACAGTGACACACGGGCTCCACTCAGTGGAGTCACGCAACGGCGAAACCAGGGGTGACCCTAACGCACACAAGCGCGACGGGTGCCAGTGACACACTGGCTTTTACATCAGGGATCACAGCAAGGGGCGAAACAGCAACGGCGACTTTAGCCCCGGCGCCAGGGGCACAGCTAGCTAGGGCGCCAAAGGGCAACAGTGGCACCACTACGGCACCAGCAGAAAGGGCGACACCACAACGGCCAGGCTGTAAAAAACCCCGGCGGATGGGGGGAAAAAAGAAAAGGGGTTTGTAGCACCGGAGGGGAGGGACGGGGCCCCAACACCCGGGCACAGCAGGATTGGATGCAGGGGGGTACTTCGGGCACCTGCGACGATCCCCGGCCAGTAAAGGACAGGAACCATAAATTGGGCCGTCCACACACCCCGACTAAGCGCCCGATCCGCCTTTTAACCGGCCACAGGATGGTGGAATGCGCCCCACCTCCCTTTGACATAGCTGTTACCCCAAACGTAGATATGCATGGGGTAAACCCCTTTTTTCCCCCTTTCCCAGGATTTCCTTACGCACCCCATTCCAAAATGCTCTACAACGATTTACCATCCACGTTGTTTAATACAAAATTAATTTCTCTACACTACGGGTATACACAAAGCTACCCATAATACACCTTCCCACACAAAAAACTTTCCAGCATTTGTAAAAACCAAAAATCAGTCCATTCCAAAAAAACCAATGGGACAGGACAGGTATTCCCCTTGGCAACACCCAAGCATTCACACTCCCAAAAAAACAACAATGTAGGAACAAATCTTAAATCTATATTAGAATTAGGGCCCCCCACACCCTAAAAAAACCGCGCGGCTTGACACCATACTTTTTCACACAACTACCCAATCTTATCCTTTCTAATTACCTTCCATGCCCGGGCACAACATAACCTCTCAGCACCCAATGCCAAACCCCTTGTCTATGCTTCCCGAAAGCATTTCCGTTCAAACCCCCTGTCACAAAAGAAAAAAAACTCAACCCAAACATTGATCAAACCAAATTAACTATTTACATTTCCTTCAAACTTCAAAACCCAAATTCCCTTTCTTTCCCTTTTTCCTTTTCCTTGTTTGAACCTCCAACACAACCCACGGGTCACAAACCACCATCACACTTTTCGGCTTCTTCGTTTTAGTCACCTATTACCCCCCCCCCTTTTTTCCCCCCCTTTTCCTTTAAAAAAACGGGAAATTAATTCAAAATAGAGCTCATTTTTTTTTAAACACGTTTTTACAAGACGACAGAAATTTCCCAAAAGACAACCCCACCTTTAAACATAAAAAACTACTCCCCTTTAAAAAACTCCACAACCTCCAAAACACAGAACGATACAACAACCGGCTGCCCCCCCCCAGCACCTAAAACCTCAGGGTCGCAGCACACAGAAAAACAGATATTTTCAGCCCAAAAGCAACACGCCACGGGGGCCGGCTCCCAGTCGACCGAAGTGGGACCCACAGCACAAACCGGCACCAAGACAAAAGCCCAAACTCTCTCCCCCAAAGGGAAACTTGACCGAATGATACCCCCCGGCCCCACCAAACTTTAAAGCCGATGACTAGCACCACTCCTTGCTAGTTCTGAACCTACAACACCGCACGTGCAAGGGGATTTTCCACACGACCAAAACAGGAGAGGGAAGGGCAAAACCCCCCTCTCTCCCCACCTTCCTTTCCCTGCCTGGCCTGGTCAAACGCACACCCAACATGAAGGAAAAACGGTTTTCCAACACCCCCACCATCCCCCTGAACCCAACAACCACCAATAGGCCCGGAAGCCTACCCCCCCATCGGGGTGACCAAAACGATACAAGCCTGGGCGCGTCTGTACATTTCCACGCGATACAATCGGGACACCTGGCATTAGCCCTCTCACCAAATGGACCGATAGCCATCTTCGCATCCCATCCTCATCGATCAGCATAGAAAAACAAAAATTAAAACAGGGGTTCCGTTTTTAATACTTTGCTCTCAAAATCATTCCTTCCCAAGTGGCCCTTGGGAGGGAGGGGAGAGTGGAGGGGAAGAGGGGGGGGGTGGTGGGGTCGGGTGAGGGGCACCCTATTGGCAAATTAATGTCTGCCCGTGGATGGGGCAAAATCGCCCGAGCTGAAACACAGTATCAAAGGAGGGCTAGTGTCCCCCCCCCGAGCGAAACAGTATCAAATGGTGTTTAGTGTTTAAAATTTAAACTGATTGCACACAACACACACACACACACAACACACACACACACAAAACCTGACAGACAACAGATTTTTGGTAGGTGGGGAGACAGACAACCTTCAAAAAACACAAACCAACAAAGGGCAATTGGGTTTGTTCAAAACCATACGCCAGTAAGGAAAACCCTTTTTTCCAGATCTTTTATCGTGTTTAGGGTTTTTTGACAAAATATTTCATAGTACCATCATTAAAAGAACAGATTGACGGAAATCATCTCCTCTCTCTTTTCTCCTTTTTCTCTCTCTGCCTAAAACCCCCGACATCGCCCCCAATAAAGCCGTAAAATTTTGGTTTAATCATTAGTTTCGTATAGTGTTTTCTCTCCCTTTTCCCGGTGAATTCGGGGCTCTTTTGTGTTTTTTTTTAATTTTTTTTTTATCGCCTATCTACCTTCAAGATAATTAAATTTTTTTTTTTAAAAAAGAAGTTAATCATGTTTCTCAAGATATTTTCCCAGGAAAAAAGCATTTACGCTACATTCATTAGGCATTTCCCTCATTAGGGCCCCTTTTCCCCCTCATTTGGTCATTTTCCTCCCATTATCATTTTTTCCCTCAAAAGGGGGGTTTTTCCCCCCCCCGGGGGTTGGGTTTTTTTGCTTTTCAGAAGAATAGCTACCGTGAATAGATAATGCAACCAAATTGGAAAGCAGTTTTTGCCCAGATCTTTAAAAAAAAAAAAGCGAAAAAAGCATGACGTTTAGTTTTCCCTTACTTGCTGAATATCATTTTTGGTTTTTTTTGTTTTGTTTTTTTTTCTAGGGACTGAACTGCATTAATTTTAGGGCTAGCATTAAATTTTAGAAGAACATAGAGGGGGGGGGGGGGGGGGGGGGGCGGGGGAAAAAAAAAGGAAAACAAATCTTTTTCTTTCTGGTATGTTTACCTTTGCTGGGCGTTTCCTGTTATTTTTCTGTCATATTTGTTTGGTACATGTTTGTGGTTGTTTGTGAATTCTTTTGTTGCTGGTTTTTTTGTGTCTTAAGGTTTTTTTTTATTGCTTGTTGTTTGTTGCCGACAGTGCTTTTGGGTTAAAATTTTTTTTTGGACTTGTTTTTGTTGTTGGGAATTGTGGGCGTTCATTTTATAACTGGGTTGTTTTCTAATTTTCATTTGAAATTTTCTCTTTTTTTTTTCCCCCTTTTTTCGCCGTTTTCGTTGGTGCTGTTTGTTGTTTTGGTTTTTTTGTTGTTGTCTATTTTTTTTTTTGTTTCTTCTTGTTTTTTATTAAGTTGCTGTTTATGTTGTTGTGGTGTTGTGATTGTTTTGTTTGCTAGGGTTTTTGTGGTTTCTGTGATTTGTGCAGTGGCTGTGGTTTTTTATTGGGGACTTTTGTTGTTTTTTGTCATTTTCGTGGGTGTTCCCATGGTTTAGTTTTTTAGTTGGGGTTTGTTGTTATTTCCCGTGGCGTGTCTCATGGATTTTGTTGGGTTGATGTTTGATGGTTTTGGGTTTTACTGGTTATTTGTGGCGACTGTTTCCTCAGGGTTTTGGGCTGGTTTTTTCTGGGAGTCGTTTTCCCCCTTTTTCTTTTTTTGTTTTCTTTTTCCTTTTTTTTTTTTTTTACTATTTGTTTTGCGTTTTCTTTTCCTTGTTCGTATTTTGGGGTTTTTTGTTACTTTTACCAGCGGGTACCCATGATTTGTGTTACACAACGTTAAAAGACTTCATGACACGTGCAAAGCTTTTTGTTTGTTTTTCTTTTTTACTGCATACGGAACCGCTCTTTGAAAAGCAAATCTGTCTGTTGTATGAACATTAAAAACACTGGATTTACCCTAGTACAGCCTTGGCCGGGGAATGGTTTAAAGGTGTTACCTTCATTTGGGGAAACGTTTTGATTTTGTGGTTTCTAAACGTTTGAAACAGGATGCACAGTAATGAAGAGAAAGAAACTACAGATAAACACACAAAAAGAGTGAACCCCGGACTTCTTAATACACAAGTCAAGAAACTAAGTTAATTTTAGACAAACAAAAGTTTTCCTCAGAATAAAAAAAAAACCCCACCCCCACCCCCAAACACACACACAACACAGCACTTACAAAGAACACACCCCTAATGGGGGTCCCAATCACATTCTTCCCGCTGTCAGCATATGGGAAGCCTGTGATTCTCCTCTCTCTCTCTCTCCTCTTCTCTCCTCTCTCTTCCCCTGTTTAACCAAGTGCAAGTTAGTGTTACTCTGCTTTATTTTAGAGTCCCTTTTTTTTTGGTTTTGTATTACCGGATTAAAGCGTGGGAAAGCTCTTTTTGGAACATTGAAAATGTCAAATGTTTTACAAACATTTTTGACTCCCTTCTACTGCACTTGTACATGTCAAAAGTGTTACATTTTATTTTGGACTCTCTTCTACGCACATTGTACTGCAAATGTGTTCATTCTTTGGACTCTCTTTTAACGCACATTTTCTGTAAATGTGTTACATCATTTTGGACCTCTCTATTGCCTGGCTTCTTTTTCAACCACTTTGTTTTTGCGTTGTTGAGGGTTTAAAAACATGAACGTTCACAATCACGTCTCCATCCCCACTACCCTTTCAGTCCCACCCACCCCACCCAAAATTATGGCCTGTCCTTTTTTTCCCCTTCCCCGACTCCACCATCCCCCCCTTTTGTGTAAAAATGCCCTACCGAAGAGAGAGAGAGAGAGAGTGAAAAATGAGATGTGATACTTTATTTCCAAGGGTAACAATAAGCAAAAACATGCTTTTTTTTCATCCGGGGGCCCTTTCCCCGTTAAGAGAGAGAGAGAGAGAGAGAGAGAGAGAGGAGAGAGAGAGAAGAGAGAAGAAGAGAGAGAGAAGAAAGATAAGAAGAAAAAAGAAAAAGAAGAAGAAGAAGAAGAAGAAGTGAATGTTTTCACAAAAATACAGTTTTTTTTAGCCTTCTCGTCCCCCTTGCCCAAAATTTTTAACTCTCTCCACGCCCCCCTTCTTTTCTTTCCCCCCCCCCCCCCCCCCCCATCAACAACCCTCCCCCTCCCCCCTCCCTTTCACCCCCCCACCCCATTCCCCCCCTCCCAATCCACCCCCCCCCCCCCCCCCCCCCCCCCCCCCCCCCCCCCCCCCTCCCCCCTCACCTTCCGGTTATTGCTGACACAACGTGTTTATGTTCAACTATCGTCGGGCACCCCCTCCCCTCCCCCCTCCCCTTCGCCCCACAGTTCAGGATTACCGTAATACGAAGTCCGGGTTTCCCTTCATGTGGGGGTTTCTGGTAATCCCACGGATTCCTGGAATGAAAGATATCCAGGCTAGACAGGGAAAAGACCCGCCAGCCAGCGCCAAGTAGTCAGGCCAAGACCAACTGGGGACATGTTTACATTTAAAAAAGTCAATAAATGGGAGGGCTTCGCAGTGGCTTGTGGGGAAAATCCTGGGTGAGACCTACGGTTCCAGTCTGCCAAAGCTCCAGGGCTGCTCGTCAGGTATGTGCCGATGGTGGTTTCTAGGGGGATAGAGATGATGTTTCTGACGGCCCAGGGGAACCGCCAGGGCCAAAATCAGGCTGTCACCCTTTTTAATAACCATTCTAAAACACACACACACCACACACCACACACCAACACACACACACCCCACAAATAACGCACGCACGCACCACCACGCGCACACACACGCAAACCCACCGCGCGCGCGCGACACACACACACACCAAAACACACACACCAAACACACACAAAACCCCACACACACACACACCACAAACCCCTTTAAAATACACCTTTAAAAACCACGGCAATAATTTTTTTTCGTAAAAAAAATCTTTCTTCCGTAAACGTGATCAGATAAATTGTTGACTCTTTCAAAATTCAAAGATTCACACAGGACATTTCCCGAAAAAGGTTTTTTTATGGAGTCAGCTGTGAAGTGTTTTGCTCACAACATGCAGTCCCAATATTCTAAAAGAAATTTTTACTGTGAGTGGGACATACAGGAAGCACCACGGACTTCTTTTACCTAGAAAGAATAGGAGGGCCTGATGCAAACGGTACAAAACTGTTTCTTCTTTTGGCCCCCTTTGGAACTTGGTAAAAAAAACCCTTACAGGTTGGACGGGTTTTGGGAATTTTTTTTATCCGTTGCGATTCCTCCTCTTGCCAGAGGGTTTGACTAATTGGAGCGAAAAACTTTTGGCGTCGTATTTTGGATCACAAAACGTTAAAAAAAAATGGGAAAAAAAATAATTTGTGTTTTAAACACAAAATGACGATGCAGTTTTTGCGCAGTTTGCCTTTATTCAATCGCCTGTCAGAATGAAGTTTTATCATCAAATGTGTGTGTGTGTGTGGGGGTGTGGTGTGTTTGTGGGGGGTGTGGTGAGGGGGCGGATAAAGTGAGGGGATGGATGCAGGGGGACGGGGGGGTTGGGGTAGGAGGAGCTGGGGGTGGGGGGGTGCTCTTCTTTTTCTTAAAACCCTTCTTATGCGTGTTTTGAAGTGGGGACAATGGTTTGTCCCTATCCGTGCACTAACAGTACCACCCCCCATTTGTCTGCTTTCACTGCTGTCACGACAAGGAGCTCCCACATGGAGACGGCCACTACCCCCGTGCCAACAATTGAGTTGAGCAGGTTTTGCCCAGTTTCCTTCTTTTTAAACCCCCCCCCCCCCCCCCCCCCCCCCCCCCCCCACTACCCCCTCCCATGCCCTGACCTATTTTTCAAAATACCGGGACAACCCCCGCCCCCTTCCCTTCACACCACGGCAGGACGCCACGGGGCCCCACGCCCAATACCCGGCAACCCCCCCCCGCCCCCCCCCCCCCCCCCCCCCTTCCCTTTACACACAGCGGCAGGATGCCACGGGCCCCACGCCTCAATCCGGCACACTCACCGCCCCCTTTCCCTTTTACACACACGGCAGGATGCCACGGGCCACAACCCTCCAATTCAATTTTCCCTAAACACTAGGGAAAACAACGAAGTCAAGCACTAAATTCTAAAAGACTAGACTCCTCTCTTTTAAAACAAACTAAATTTCATAAGAAAGTAGTTAACTACTAACATGAAAATTTTTGGAGTGTTTTCAAAGATAGTAGTATATAACGTTTCAGAAATAAATATTGGCGTTCGACTATCTAGCGAAATGATCCCTGTGTGAAATTATGTCCCTTAGTATTATTACAAATTGGTCACTCTAGTAACATCGATTTGTCAGAAATCTGGGAGACAAAAAAGTGGCCCACGAATGGGCCAATCACCATCATCCCCCTGCCCAAAAAGGGAAACTACGCCAATGCCAGAACTACAGAACAATAAGTCCATTTCCACACCTAAAATCATGCTCGGTCATCTTGAATCGACTGAAGAAAGAGGGGGAAGAACACCTGGCGGAAAAACAGCGGATTTAGGGGAGGCGAAGCACAGTAGAACAATCTTACCTGCCGGGTACTGGGAGAAACATCTGCAACATCAAGAGACCGTTCCCCAACTTCATTGACTTTAGGAAAACGTTTGACAGGGGTGGACAGGGTCTGTGGCAAGGCCAGAAAGTTTGGCATAGAAAAAGGGAGGGGCCCGTCCAAAACCCCCAGGCGCTTATAACACCGCCACAGCGCAGTCCTCCTCAACAACCAGATAGGGGACTACTTAAGACCACATTGGAGTCCCCTCAAGGGCTGCCGCTACTCCCGTACTGTTCAAAACTCTTCCTGAAAATATCATGCTGAAACCCCCCAGACTTCCACTCCACGTTCCAGGAGGAAGAATCTCAAAAATCTGAGGTTTGCAGAGACACGACCTTTTGGGAGGCAGCAACGAAGAACTACAAGACCGACAAAGAGACTGGAAGAAAGGGCAGGTGCATATGGAATGGGGGTGAGGGACAGAAAAAAGCAAAGTCCTGGTCAACAGCAAACCAACACCCATCTGAAACTACATGAACGGACAACAGCTTGAAGAATGGGGGGGCTTTCAAAAACCTTGGGGCCACTCTCCACCAAAAACGGGGCGCTCTAAAAACAAAATCAAGACCAAAGCGACGCAACGCCCAAAGGAAGCAAAAAAAAATCTGGAAAAGCAGGGAATCAGCTTTTTCCCAAAAGATAACTGACAAGTCCCTGGTGCGTCCATCCTCTGTAAGGCTTTCAAAGCTGACCATGACAAGAGACCACCAAGAAATCCAGACGTTAAAAAAATAAAAGCTTCAGGGGCTTGCTTGGGGGTTCGACAAAGCCGGCCAATCATCACCAGGGCCAAACGGAATTACCTTACCAGCTTTACAAGAAATGTCCCAAGGTGCTGGAGTGGCTCCACAGGCTGCTGCGATCGGCTTGGAGAAACCAGAGATCAGCGGCCAGTGGATGACGGCAGATGGTGTGTACATCCCCAAAGAGCAAAACTCAAGTGACATCAGCCAGTTCAGGCCAATATCACTACTGAAGTCGAAGGGAATATCTTCTTCTGTCATGGCAGCAAGGCTGACCAAGTACTGATGGAAAACAAGTACTTGGATGTGTCAGTCCAGAAAGGTGGCATCCCAGGCGTGGCTGGCTGTGTAGAACACGCCACAATGATCTGGGACACAATCCAAAAAGCAAAAAACAGAAAAGAGAGACCTGGACGTAGTGTGGCTTGATCTGGCAAACGCATATGGATCTGTGCCCCATGAGATGATACAGTTGGCTCTTGAGATGTACCATGTGCCAAGAGAACATCCGCGACATGCTCAAGAAGTACTTCAATGGCTTCTCAATGCGGTTCTCTACCAAGGAGTACACAACTGATTGGATCAACTTGGAAGTGGGCATTGCAATGGGCTGTGCAATTTCCCGATACTGTTCGTGCTGGCAATGGAACTCATCTTGAAAGCAGCAACAAACAACGCGAGACAAACAGACCTTGGCAATGGATACAAGATGCCTCCTCTCAAGGCCTTCATGGATGACACTACAGTGATTTCATCAAGAGAGACGAGACACGTCATGTGCTGGAGAGGCTGGACGACATAGTTGCCTCATCCAGAATGAAGTTCAAGCCAAGAAATCACGGAGTCTCTCATTGAGGAAAGGAAAAGTGGCCGAATCTGTGGTCTTCAGTGTTGCCAACCAGCCATTCCAACAGTTACAGAAGAGTCAGTCAAGAGCCTTGGAAGATGGTATGATGATACGCTGAAAGACACACAAAGAGCAAAAGAAACCAAGCAGATGGCGGAAGAAGGCTTGGAGACCATTGACCAGTGTGGGCTCCTGGCAAATACAAGGTCTGGTGTCTGCAGTTCATGCTGATACCAAAGCTCCTATGGCCTCTGATGATATACGACATCTGCACCAGCACAGTGGAGGCAATGGAAGCCAAAAATCAACAAGTTCACAAGGAAATGGCTTGGTGTCCCACCCTGTCTGACTGACATCGCGCTGTACTGTCGCCAAGCAAAGCTCAAAACTACCACTGAAATCCATCCTGGAGGAATACAAAGCAGGGAAGATCAGACTTCAAAGCATGCTGGAGGACTCAGGAGACAGGTGGTAGAAGCAATCAAGCCCCAGCTGAAGACAGGCAGAAAAATGGAAAGTTCAAGAGGCGATGGATTCTGCAAAGAAGTCTCAAGATCAGAGAAATAACAGGACACACACAGACCAACAGACAAGGACTGGGGGTGACCAAAACTGAATGGTGGTCAAAGGCAAAGGAAAAGCCAAAGAGACATGCTGATTCAGGAGATGAGAAAAGAAGAAGACCAAAAACGACTCCAAAAAGCAGTCCAGCAGAGCCAGCAAGGGCAATGGACAACGTGGGAGAATGCACCCCAAAGAAGTCTAACTTGGAATGGACATTTGGCACATGGCCCTCTCAGGATCAGCTTCATTCTCAGATCTGCATATGACCTTCTGCCCTCAAATGCAAACTGGTGAAGTGGGGGAAAACAGACGATCCTGCATGCCCCTCTGCCATGGAAAACAAACAGTGGAGCATGTTCTAAGCTCATGTAAAGTAGCCTTGGGTCAAGGAAGGTACACATGGAGGCACAACCAAGTGCTCAAAGAAATTGTACAAGTAGTCTGGGCTGGTACCAACACCACAAAAGGGAGAATCAGGACTCCAAAGCACCCGCAACATTCTTCACGGCAGGAGGCAGCAAATCATGGCCAAGAAACAACAGTGCCACTCGAAACATGCAGGCAGAGTCTGCTGGATGGGGCAGATGACTGGGGAGTGCACTGTAGACCTCCCAGAATGGAAGAGTCACCCAGAGATCATCAGCAGAGTGGCATGAGACCAGACATAGTAGTCCACTCTAAGTCAACCAAGCAGCTGATCATGATCGAGCTCCGGTGCCATATGAGAACAGATGGAGGCAGCTCAAATCTACAAGATTGAAAGTATGCTGATCTGGCAAACAGCCTGAGGAGAGAAGGCTATCAGGTCAAAGTCCTCACTGCAGAAATTGGAGCTAGGGGATTTGTAGGAACGTCTGCATACAGCCTCATGAAACAGCTCTCAGTTGCAGGGAAGGAAAAAACCAGAGCCTGAAAGCAATGGCAGAAGCGGCAGAGAGGTGTTCAAGCTGGATCTGGTCAAGGAGGAACAAAAGTGAACTTCATAAGGCTTATTTCCCTACAAATATCAGGTTTGTCCTGTGGCTCAGTGGTTAAAGCGCGAGTCATTAAGTAGAAAATGAGCATGTCCAGAGGGTCATGGGTTCGAATCCAGCCATGGCTCGTCCCAAGATGGGGGAAAAAAAAAGAGGCAGCAGAGGGACATCCGGAGTCATGAACCGGGTGTGGCCCAACCCCCTAGAGTGTCAGGAGATAAGGGCTGAAACACTTGCTTGAAGGGGGCTTCTCTTCGAGGACTCTCTGCTGCCACGCTCTCCATGAGTTTTCTTTCTACTGTCATATTTGTTAGGTATCATGTTTGTGGTTGTTTGTGTAATTGCGTTTTGTTGCTGTGATTTCTTGTGTCTTTAATGACTTTGTTTGATTGCTTGTTGTTTGGTTGCCGTACAGTGCTTGGTTGAAGTTTTGTTATGACTTGTTGTTTGTTGTGGATTGTTGTGGCTGTTCATTATAACTGGGTTGTTTTCTATTTTCATTTTTATTTTTTCTCTGTTTTGTTTTTCCCATTTGCTGCCGTTATTCGTTGGTGCTGTTTGTTGTGTTTGGTTGTTGCTGTTGTCTATTTTTTTGTTTGTTTCTTTCTTGCTGTTTATTATAGTTGCTGTTTTATGTGTGTTGTGGTTGTTGTGATTGTTGTTGTTTGCTAGGTTGTTGTGGTTGCTGTGTTTGGCAGTTGCTGTGGTTGTTAGTTGGAGACTTTGTTGTTGTTGTCATTTGTTGTGGCGTTTAATGGTTGTTTAGTTGTATTTGGGTGTTTTTTGTTATGTTTTGGGGGTGTGTCTCATGGTGTTTGTTGTGGTTGATTTGTGATTGGTTGTTGGGGTTTTATACTTGGTTTTTGTGGCGATTTTTTCCTCAGGGTGTTTGTCGTGGTTGTTTTGGCAGCGTTTTTCTTTTTTTTTTTTGTTTTTTTTTCCCTTTTTTTTTTTAGCTATTTTTTTGTTGCTGTTGTTCTTCCCCTTGTTGTATTTGGGGTTTTTTGTTACTTGTACCAGCGGATACCCATGATTTGTGTTACATGAACGGTTAAAAGACTTCTTTAACTGTGAAAGCTTTTTTTTGTTTGTTTTTTTATGCATACGTAACCGCTTTTTTTAAAAAGCATACTGTTGTTGTATGATATCATTAAAGCACGTGGATTTCCCCTTGAAAGCATTTGGCCCTGGGGGTTTTTGGTTGAAAGGTGTTCCCTTTCTTTTGGGGGGAAAAAGTTTTGATTTGTAGTGTCTAACATCGAAAAGGAGAAAGCAGTAATGAAGTGAACAAAAATTACAGAAAAAAAACAAAATATAGAGTGAACCCGGATTTCTTTAATACACAAGTCAAAGAAACAAAGTTTTTTTTAGAAAAACATGTCTTCCTCGAAGTAAAAAAAACCCCACCCCCCCCCAAACAACACACAACACAGCCACTACAAGAAACACCCCAAATGGCCGCTGTCACCCAATAAATTTTCTCCCGCTGTCAGCTTTATGGGGAATGCCCCTGTGATTCTCTCTCTTCTCTTCTCTCTCTCTCTCTTCTCTCTTCTCTCTCTTCTCTCCGTTTAAAAAAGGACAAGTTAGTGTTATCTGCTTTATTTTTTGGGTCAGTTTGTGTTTGGTTTTGTATTATCGGATTTAAAGGTGGTGAACTGCCCCTTTGTGGAACTTGAAATGTAAAAAGTGTTAACACATTTTGACTTTTTAGCACTTTGTACATGTCAAAAGTGTTACATTCATTTTGGACTTTTCTATGCAATTGTACTGTCAAATGTTTTTCATTTTGGACTCTTTTCTGACTTTGTACATGTCAAATGTGTTTAAATTATTTTGGGGTCTTTTTATTGCATGTGCTTTTTGCAGAACTTGTTTTGCGTTGTTTAGGTTAAAAACATGAAAAAGTTGCACAATCCGTCTTCCATCCCCCCTACTCCTTTCAGTCCCACCCACCCACCCAGTCATTTGCCTGTCCTTGTCCCCCTTCTCCCCCCCCCCCCCCCCCCCCCCCCCCCCCCCCCCCACCCCCAACCATTTAAATTTTGGCCCTGTCCTTTTCCCCTTTGCCCCACTCCCCATCCCCCCTTCTGTGATAAGAGAAGCCCTACCGAGAGGGGAGAGGAGAGAGATGTGATGATGATGTGATAATCTTTATTTCCAGGGTAACAGATAAGCAAAAAAATGTTTTTTTCTCCGGGCCCTTGCCCGTTAAAGGGGGTGAGAGAGGGAGGAGAGAGAGAGAGAAGGAAAGAGAGAAGAGAAGAGTAAGAGGGAGAGGGGGGAGAGGAAGGAAAAAAGAAGAAAAAGAAAAGAAGAAGAAGAAGAGAAGAAAGAAAGAAGTTTTTCTGTTTTCACAAGTCTACGTTTTCGCCCTTTTCGTCCCCTTTCCAAAAATTTTACTCTCCCTTTTAGCCCTCCTTTTTTTCCCCCCCTCCCCCCTCTTATACTAATCCCCCCTCCCCCCTTCCCTTGCCCCCCCCCCCATTTTCCCTCTCTCCACATCCCCCCTCCCCCCCCCCCCCCCCCCCCCCCCCCCCCCCCCCTCCCCCTCAAACCTTCCCTGGTTCATTGTGACAGTCTAGTCTGTTTTTATGTTCGAACTATCGTTGGGGCCCCCCTCCCCTCCCCCCTTCCCCTTTGCCCACAGTTCAGTGATTACTGTTTACGAAGTCCGGTTTCCCTTTTTTGTGGTGTGTGGGTGAGTGCCCACGGTTTTTCCGGAATGAAAAGATACCCGGGCTAGAAGGCCAAGACCATGCCAGCCCGCGCCCGAGTATTTAGGGCCAAACTCAAATTTGGGGGAGTACAGTGTTTACATTTAAAAAAGTCAAAATATGGCAGGAACTCGGCGTGGTCTTGTGGAAAGTACCTGACAGGGACTACGGGGTTCCGTCGCCAAAACTCCGGACTGCTGTGTCGGTATGGCCGATGGTGGTTCTAGGGAGTAGAGATGATGTTGCTGACGGCCAGGGGGAACCCCACGGGCCCTATCAGGGCTGTCACGCTTTGAGTTAACTCATGTCTAAACCACACACACACCACACACCAAAACCACACCACACACCACACACACAACCAAAAGACGCACGCACGCACGCCGCACGGCACACACACGCCCCACGCACGCGCGCGCGCGCACACACAACCCACACACACACACACCACACCACACACAAACACACACCACACCAAACCATCACAAGCCCCCTTTTAAAAAACACCTTTTTAAAAAACACTGCAATAATTTTTTTTCGTAAAAAAAAATTTTTTTTCGTAAAACGTAGACAGATGAAAGTTGTTATCTCTTTCGAAATTTAAAGATCTCATCACATGGGACATCCTGAACAAGGTTTTCTGGGGTCAGCTGTGAAGTTTTATGTCTCACCAAAAGCTGTCCCAAAATTCTAAAAGAATATGTTTTATGTGAGTGGTAATGAATGGAATGCACCACGGAGTTTTTCACCCGTAGAAAAGGGTGGCCCGTATGCAAACGGTACAAGACTGTTTCTTCTTTCGGCCGCCTTTGAACTTGGTAAAAACTCTTACAGGTTTGGACGGATTTGGAAGTTTTGTTATCCGTCTGCGAGTTCCATTCCTCTTGCCAGAGGGCTTTGACGTAAGTTGGAGCGAAAAACTTTTGGCGTCTGTATTTGTGTCCAACACGTGTATGCAACACCTGTAACTTGTCGGCGGTGATGTCACGTTAAAAAAGAATGGAAACAAAATAATTTGTGTTCAAATCACAAAATGACGAATGCAGTTACGCGCAGTTTTGCTCTTGATTCATTCGCCTGTCAGAATGAAGTTTTATCGATCAAATGTGTGTGTGTGTGTGTGTGTGTGTGTGTGTTTTGTGTGTGTGGTGAGGGTGCGGTATAAAGTGATGGTGGTAGTGGATGCAGGGAGACGGTAGATGTGGAGTAGGAGGAGCTGGGGGTGGGAGGGGTGCTTCTTCTTATGTGTCTTAGCCATTCTTTATGCGTGTTTGGAATGTGGGCACAATGGTTTGTCCCTATCCTGTGTCACTATCAGTACCACCCCCATTTGTCTGCTGTCACTGCTGTCACGACAAGGAGCTCTCCACATGGGAGACGGCCACTACCCCCAGTGCCAACACGAGTGAGTTGAGCAGGTTCTGCCCATGTTCCTCCTTTTTACCCCCCCCCCCCCCCCCCCCCCCCAATCCCCCCCCCCCCCCCCCCCCAACCACCGACCCCTCCCTCCACCATGCGGACCTATTTACCAACCTATACCGGCACAACCACCGCCCCCCGTTCCCTTCACACACAGCGTGCAGGATGCCACGGGCCACACGCCTCAATACCGGCACAACTCACCGCCCCCCCGCCCCCCTTCCCTTCACACACAGCGTGCAGGATGCCACGGGCCACACGCCTCAATTCAGATGTTGCCCTAAATCACTAGGTAATCAACGTATGTCAAGCGACTAACTTCTGAAACGTTACTAGTACTCCTCTCTTCTGAAAACACAACTATAATTTTCATAAGATAGTAGTTATACTACTAACTTATGAAAATTATAGGAGTGTTTTCAGAAGATAGTAGTATTAGTAACGTTTCAGAAGTAAGTAGCTTGGCGTTGCGACTATCTAGCGAAATGATCCCTGTGTGAAATTATGTCCTCTTAGTATTATTACTAATTGGTCACTCTAGTAACATCGATTTGTCAGAAGATCTGGGAGACAAAACAGTGGCCCACAGAATGGACTCAATCACTCATCATCCCCCTGCCCAAAAAGGGAAATCTACGCCAATGCCAGAACTACAGAACAATAAGTCTCATTAGCCACACCAGTAAAATCATGCTCAGAGTCATCTTGAATCGACTGAAGAAAGAGGCGGAAGAACACCTGGCGGAAGAACAAGCTGGATTCAGGGCAGGCAGAAGCACAGTAGAACAGATCTTCACCTGCCGGATACTGATGGAGAAACATCTGCAACATCAGAGAGACCTGTTCCACAACTTCATTGACTTTAGGAAAGCGTTTGACAGGGTGTGGCACAAGGGTCTGTGGCAAGTGCTCAGAAAGTTTGGCATAGAGGAGGGTCTCGTCCAAACCATCCAGGCGCTGTATAACACCGCCAGCAGCGCAGTCCTCCTCAACAACCAGATAGGGGACTACTTCAAGACCACAGTTGGAGTCCGTCAAGGCTGCCTGCTATCTCCCGTACTGTTCAATCTCTTCCTGGAAAATATCATGCGTGAAACCCTCCATGACTTCCACTCCACTGTCTCCATCGGAGGAAGAATCATCAATAATCTGAGGTTCGCAGATGACATCGACCTGATGGGAGGCAACAACGAAGAACTACAAGACCTGACAAAGAGACTGGAAGAAAGGGCAGGTGCATATGGAATGGAAGTGAGCACAGAAAAAAGCAAAGTCCTGGTCAACAGCACAACCAACACCCATGCTGAAATCTACATGAACGGACAACAGCTTGAAGAAGTGGGCGCTTTCAAATACCTTGGCGCCACTCTCACCAAAGACGGTCGCTCTACAACAGAAATCAAGACCAGACTAGCGATCGCAACAGCAGCAATGGCAAAGCTAAACAAGATCTGGAAGAGCAGGGAGATCAGCTTTCCTACAAAGATGAAGCTGTACAAGTCCCTGGTGCTGTCCATCCTGCTGTATGGCTGCGAAAGCTGGACCATGACAGCAGAGACCACCAAGAGAATCCAGACGTTTGAAACTAAATGCTTCAGGCGCTTGCTCGGGATCTCTTGGCAAGACCGGAAGACAAACGACCTTGTGAGGAGCCAAATAACATCACTTGCAGGCCCCCAAGAACCCCTCTTGGCAACAGTCAAGAAGAGGAAGCTGTCGTGGTTCGGGCATGTCATACGCCACAATTCACTGCCCAAAACAGTCATCCAGGGCACGCTGGAAGGCGGCAGACGAAGGGGACGACAAGCCAAATGCTGGATGGACAACATCAAAGAATGGACCAGGATGGATGGCCCTACGCTGATGCGACAGGCAGAGGACAGGGCCGGATGGCGTGCCTGGCTTCGAGAGTGTCTCTCATCTCTCCTCTACGCCCATATGGGCAAGAGAATGATGATGATGAGTATTATTACTATCCAGGTTGCTGATCGATGGTCATTCGGCCTATTTTCACCGCTTGACTGCTAACCAGTATAGTACGGGTTCATGTGAATAATTTTTGACGTTGCTGACCAATGGGCAGTGTCATTGACCAGTGGTCATTTTTGCCCCATTTTCACTGTTCGACAGCTAGTTAGTATAGAACGAGTTCATATGGACAATTCATGTGGTTGTTGACCAGTGGTCAGTGTCATTGACCAGTGGTCATTTGGCACAACTTTACTGTTTGACAGCTAATTAGTGTAGAACGAGTTTATGTGAACAGTTTACAACGTTTCTGACAGTGGTCAGTATGATTCACCAGTGGCCATTTTGGCCCCAAATTCACTATTTGACTGCCAGTTAGTGTAGAACGAGTTCATGTGAACAATTCATGACGCTGCTGAGCAATGGTCAGTGTCATTGTCCAGTGGTCATTTTGGCAAAAGTTTACTGTTTGAAAGCTAATTAGTGTAGAATGAGTTCATGTGAACAATTTATGATGTTGCTGACTAGTCGTCAGTGTCATTGCCCAGTGGTCATTTTTGCCTCTTGTCACTGTTTGACTGCTAATTTCTGCTGTAAGCTTGTGCGCGTGCGCGCGCGCGTGCGTGCGTGCGTGCGTGCGTGCGTGCGTGTTGTGTGTGTGTGTGTGTGTTGTGTGTGTGTGTGTGTGTGTGGTGTGTGTGTGTGTGTGTGTGTGTGTGTGTGTAAAGAGAGAGAGAGAGAGAGAGAGAGAGAGAGAGAGAGAGAAGAGAGAGAGAGAGAGAGAGAGAGAGAGAGAGAGAGAGAGAGAGAGAGAAGAGAGAGAGAGAGAGGCAGTCAAACAGTGAAATTAGGCAAAAATTATCACTGTCAAGGACACTGACCACTAGTCAGAAACGTCATAAATTGTTCACCTGAACTCGTTCTACACTAACTAGGTGTCAAACAGTGAATTTGGGCCAAAGTGACCACTGGTGAATGATATTGACCACTGGTCAGAAACGTCATAAATTGTTCACATAAACTCGTTCTACACTAATAGGCCAAATGACCATCGATCAGTGACCCTGGATAGTAATAATACTAAGAAAGAGGACATAATTTCACACAGGGATCATTTCACTAGATAGTCGCAACGCCAAGTTACTAACTTCTGAAACATTACTAGTGCTACTATCTTCTCAAAACACTACTATAATTTTCATAAGTTAGTAGTATTACTACTGTCTTATGGATAATTATAGTAGTGTTTTGAGAAGATAGTAGTACTAGTGACGTTTCAGAAGTTAGTCGCTTGACAAACGTATGCTATTTTGAGGCCTAACATAGTTGGAGCCAACATTTGATATCAAACTGATTATTGATCAAATATACCCCTCCCCACCACACACACACAACCACCACCACCATGAGCAATCATATCACATATTCTAGGGGGGATTTCCCTGATGACATCGTTCACAATCTTCAAATACATGATCTTCCCCT